>JAJPUD010000853.1:312079-387079 GCA_023553655.1 Myrmecobius fasciatus | reverse complement strand
AGTGCTACAATCATCTATAATATAGGTGATATTACCCATTTTATAGTTGAGGAAACTGAGGCAGACAGAAGTTAAGTCATTCATCTAGCTCTCACAACTAATAAGTATCTGAAGGTAGATTTAAACTCAGGTTTTTCTGGCTCTAGAAGCAGCACTCTATTCACTGCTCCATCTATATTATGAAAAGGTTCCATGAGAAAATGGTACTACTCATTAATGACTTGTTACTGATAAAATAGCCAAGGTGCAGTAGATTTGGGGAACATAGAGATTGTGAGATTAAAATGACTCTTTCCATGACTCCAAATTCTTCCACCATTTGAAGATTCCATTTTATCCCTCTCACCATCCTATTGCCTCTTTAAAACAACAATCCTCATCATCCCACACATAAAATCCCACACTTTTCTCTTTCCAAAATGTTTCCTTCTACCTTAGTGACCAGTTGACAAAAACAAAACAGTAGCTGACTATATTTTTTGAGGGAAAACACATACATAAAGAACTACAAAATAAAAACAAAATAATTTGGGAATCCAGAAGGGCTTTTTCTAAGACTATGAGAAGCCAGAAAGCTTCTTGTAATAAAAGGTGACCCTTGAAATCTGGAGTTCTAAAAGGCAGAGATGAAGAAGGAGAATTTCTAGGTATGGGGAACAGACTGCACAAAAAGGCATGGAGGGCACAATAAGTAAACCAACTTGACTGGATTAAAAGATACGTGAAAAAGAGCCATACATAAACAGCTCTAAAAGGCGGATTAGAACCAGAAAATGAAGAACTTAAATAAATGTCTAATAGAAGAGGTTTTATGTTATTCTACAGGCAACAGAAAGGCACTGGAGCTTTTTGAGAAGGGAAATGCGTGGCCTAGATTCTGTACTTTAGGCAGAATGATCTGTCAGTTATCAGTCAATAAATATTTATTAAATTCCTACTATGTCCTAGGCACTGTGCTGAATTGATGGAAAGGCAAAAAACAGTCCTCCCTCTCAAAGAGCTCATAGCATAATAGAGGAAACAACATGCAAACAACTATATTCAAAAAAAGCAAAAAGATGGATAAATTGGAAATAATCAACAGACAGAAAGTATTAAAATTAAGGGGCATCAAGAAAGGCTTCCTATAAATGGTAAGATTTTAGCTGGAATTTGAAGAAAGCCAAGGAAATCAGTGGTTGGAGATGAAGAGGGACACCATTCCAGGGATAACCAGTTAAAATAGCTGAGCCAAGAAATGGAACGTCTTGTTCAAGTAATAGCGAAGAGGCTTTTATTGGAGAAGTGGAAGAATGTATAGAGTGTATAAGATTTAAGAGGACTAGAAAAAGAGGGAAGACTAAAAACTGTCCTGTCACCAAATTAATTTGAGGATTACAATCTAGTCCAAATCTTCATTCTTCAGATAAAGTATCTGAGGCCCAGAAAGGGTAACCTTGCTAAGGTTGTAATGGTTTTGTAATAGTCCTCTGGAAAGTAGTATTTCTATTATATTTGAAGTTTCCTTAATATGACCAGATTCAAAATTTACCTCTGCTAAAGCAATCAAAAATAAAAGCATCCTGACACTTGATGATTCCATCAGTAACCATGTAAACTTCACAAGGGGCCCTTGGGCAGCAATGGAAAGAAACAGAAATAACTGCTTATCTTATTCCCTATGAAGCAGAGGAGAAACACAGCAATTAGACAAACTGCAGTGAGACCACGTGTTTCCATTTTCTATATTAGAAAGAAAATAAATTGCCCTGTAACTATAAAAAATTGCAATGTTTACTCACCATAGCTTTTCTCAATGACAAATTAACATCCTAGTCTAGGCCCTGAAAATAACAGTTTAGAAACACGATGAGAAGTGATCAGAAGGGAGAAAATAGACTGTCAACAGTATTTTAATACTTCATTGGAACTGTTAGCGCACAGCTGGGAGTATTCTCTCCATTGGTACAGCGCATAGCCCATCTACTCCTTCCGCTGTGTGATTATTGTCTATGTTGCCCTACTGAATCATCTGTTTTTTCCATTTAATTATTGCCTAAATTATATTCCTTATGCCCTAGAAGGGAAAGGAGAAGGGGAACTGGTTCCACCAGCAAGCTATTGAATGGCTAGACAAGACAACAAATCCAAAGTTAGTCAAGGCTCAAACTTCATAGAGTTTTAGAAAACTGCTTCATATCTCTTCAATTTTAGCAGGAAATGATGAAATCGAGGTCAATTTTTCCATTCCCAATTTCTAGCATAAAGAGCTTATATGAATATTTCAAGTTGAAGTTGTAAGCATTTCTTCTATTTTGATGCTTACTTGACTTTCACTCTGGTAGAATGTAACTCTGGTAGATAGTGTAATTATGCATATAAATAGGTAATTCTAAAAAGACTCAGTAATTAACTGTTTCCTTTTCATTAATAGTTATTTTCATTTTTTTAAAGATGTTTTGTTTTCCATTTATAGCATCTTCTCTTTACTTGAAGAAAATATCCATGATATACAAGTTTGAGGCTTCTGATTATTCTGAAATATCTTTGCACCTTTCTTTTCTTAATCCTCAATCACATCCTCAAACATATATTTTGCATTATCTTCCCCTATGCAAATCTTTGCATCAAAGTATATGTTGATTTAGTTTAGGAGATATTAAATTCTTTGTAAAATTTTCTCTCTTCATTCTCTAGCAGATGTTGGTGAATAAACTACAATTATTTTCATAGATTTACTATAAATTATGATTAATATGAGCAATGCAAAATATGATGATCAAATATCCCAACACACAACATTTCTAATTGCCCTTATATTCTCCCAGGAAGCCAATACTTAAACCATGAAAGCCTGAAACATTTTGTGGGACTCCTAAATATATTTCACATTCATCTCCATTTTCCATTATACTAACTACCTCAAGATCCCTGTCTTCAGGCCTGCAAGGACATGCCTTTGACTCATCCTTCTTTAAATAGTTATATTCTTCAAGAAGAATATAATTGCAGAAATTCTATCCTATTGTCATCCATCCATTACAGACTCTCCTAAATTCTTGAGGTATCCAATACTAAAAAGTCTATCTCTCAGGATAGCTATTTGGTCATCTTGGCTAAATAGAAGAGACAGCCAAGGGCAGAAATTTAGGCTTAAACATATTAGGTGAAAAGGGATTCCCTTTCCCTCTCTCCTTCTCTCTGTCTCTGTGTCTGTCTCTGTCTGTTTGTCTGTTTGTCTGTCTGTCTGTCTGTCTCTCTCTCTCTCACACACACACACACACACACACACACACACACACACACATCCATAAGAAGTCTAAGACAGAGCCTCCACAGGGTCATCACTCATTTAGCAGTTAAGAAGAGAGCCCCAGATGGTTGAATCACTTCCAAGAATGTCTCCTAAATGGAACAGTCTTCTTGGATCTGATTATAAGTTATATTTATTTATGTAAATATATAAATTTTATTTTATATATAATTATGTATTATATATAAAATTAAATATAAATATTTTTATTTATATATATTATATATAAATTATTGATTAATCCTCTATGATGTAGTGCCATCATTCTGCTGCAATTATGGTAACTAATAGATTGGCCTATCCTATGATGATCAACAGATTGCTGCATCATCCCTAAGTCTCTCAGTGCTGAGAACACTAAACAGTCTAGGAAGTCAGTTTATATGGGTTTTAATCCAAGCTTTAAGGATTATGCTTAGTGTTATTCCAGTAAACATTTTTTAAAGGGCTTAAACCTCCTCTCACCCCCACCTCCAAAATTACACATGATATAATTTTAAATTCAATCTGCTTTATTAACATTTTCTCCATTACTTTCTTAAGTCTAGACAACCAACAATATAATAAATTAAGCCCTGATTTGTATCACTTGCTGATTTCCTAGATGTAAATGCTCATACTAAAATTTAATAATGGGCTATTTTGAATAGATTCAAACTTGCTTCAGCATGGGCTATTTTGAATAGATTCAAACTTGCTTCAGCATAGCCCTGCTCAAGTTCCATTCCATTCACTGGTTCAAAAGGAAAAACTAGAATATTGCCCAAGGTGAAGAGCCAGAAGTCTCTTTTGGCTAGAACAAAGCATACAGGATATGAAAACTAGAAAGAAAAATTGGAGCCAGACTGTTGAAATTCTTTACTGCCACACTAAGAAGTTTTTTCCCTCGAGGAATTAAGGAGCCACTATAGCCACTGAAAACAAATAGGAAAAAAAAAATGTGTCACTGGATTTTCTCAGCTTTCAAAGGGTAGATACACAATTGATCTAACTAATAAATTTGCTTTAACACATTTTTATTCAAAAAATCATCTAATTTACACTACTAAAAATGACTGAAGTAAACAAAAATAATCAGAATAACTACAGCAATACAAATGAAAAATGACTAAATGGAAGTCAAATTCTGGGAAAATTAAGGTCCCACAGAGTAAACAATGTTAACAAGTCAAATCAATAAACATTTTTTTTAATTTTATTTTTTAAATTTTATTTGCATAACATATGTGTGGGTAATTCTTCAACAATAACCCTTACATAGCTTTCCGTTACAAATTTTCCCCCAACTCCCCACCCCTCCCCTAGATGGCAGGATATCCACTACATGTTAATTATGTTAAAATATTGGTAAATCGAATATATGTATACATATTTCCAAACTTGTCATTGTTGTGCAAGAAAAATCTTGTCTACACAAACAATATATCAGATAAAGGAAACACAATGAGAATGTTATGTTGTGGTCCACATTTCACATCCCTCTCTCTGGGTGTATATGGCTTTCTTCAGTGAACAATTGGAGGTGGTTTGAAACATTTCATTGTTGAAGAGAGCCATGTCCTCAATAAACATTTATTAAGTATCTACTATATACCAGTCACTATGTGAACTGCTAGGGAGACAAAGAAAGAAAAAATAGTTTCTACCCTTACCGAACTCATAATCTGAAAGATTTTCCCCTTCACAGCTGAGCAAAGGACTATTAAGAAAAAATAGAATGCATAGTAGTCATGGGTGATCACTTTTTTTGTCCATTGTTTTTTTTTTTTTTATCTTTCTGAAAAATTCAGTCTGGAAGGGAGTGATATGATTGCCACAAATTCAAATGGCATCAACAAAACATATCTTTTTTTTAATAATAAATACATGTACATATATATATATGTATATATCTATTTCTATATATATAATATACATATACATAAATATGTAATGTCCCAAAAGCTTTAGTACAGTACAGTTTTAAGCTGTAATAATTTCAGATATAGGGGCAGCTAGATGGAGAATGACTAGAGAGACCCAGCCCTGAAGTCAAGAGCTCTTGAGTTCAAATCCAGCCTCAGATACTTAACATTTTCTGTGTGACCCTGAACAAGTTACTTTACCTCAATTGCCTCATTAAAAAAATAAACTGCTACAAACTTATAAAATATTTAAAGACTATTTAAATTATTAACAATATCCATATGCTTATTAAAATTAAATATAACCCTTGACTCAAAACTCATTTGTCTCTCCTCACTGGTGAAAATCAATGTTTTACACCTGCCCCAAAGGCAAAGATGGTGAGAATTAGATAGAAAAGGCTTCCTGGTCCTCTGGTTTCCAATTGCAAAAAGGAAGTGATGGCATTCCAGGCTCTTTGGGACTCTGAAAGACTCTGGGCAGAAGCTGACATATACAGGAGCCAGGACTTTGATTATGTCCCTATCCCCAACTTATTACACTGGGGACGTTGGGGATTTACTCTTGATTAAGATATGAGAATTTCATGTTCCCAATGACAGAGCTCATCCACTCTGTATTGTCTGGGATATGCTTTCCTACATATATTTTCTCTGATTTCTGTTTTGCTACAGATTTTGGATAAATGTGTTTTTTTTTATTACATATGTATATACAATTTGAGACCCATCTTTCCTAATAAAGGACAGAGACTAGGAGGTCAGTTTGAATCTAAAAATATTTTCCCTAGACTAACAATCTTTAAGAGTATAGAAATATATTTCTAGTCCAATACCCCTTCTCTCTAAGGAGAGTAGAATGGTAGCTTGCCTCTGAACCCCCTTCTGCTTCCCCTTCTGAAAGGAATCAAACTCCCTTGGAGAAAGATTCTAGAGATAGCCAGCCTTGACTTCCCCTTTGAAAGTCACAGCTAAACAGAACCATGTGAACAAAAATAACTTACTTAGGAAAAACAACATAGCTTCTACACACCTTTACATCAATAGAAGCACTACCTTATTCTTCATATCACCTTAGTTGATTTCCAACTCTGTATATAAAAATTGTTATCAAATGCTGCTCAATGAATAAAAAGATTATACTTTTACCTAGCCAAAGATCATGCAAAGAACAAGATTTTAACGTATACATGACATTTTTGAAGTAATACCACAAGAAAAATTCTAAGAGATAGAACAGGTGACTGAGATGGCCAAGCACCAACCTGAAAAAGTGTCATCCAGAAAATCACCTGTGCCATGCATGTCCCATCTTGTTTAAAATTTAAAATTTTTATTCAAATTCATGAAACTAAATAAGTATAAAAGAAACTTAAATAATTAGACTTTTACTTGTTTTTTGTAAGCTAATAGCATTTGTACTTTGGAAGTTATTAAAGCTTAAAACAGTACTAAGACTTTTGGGACAATCTGTACATATTAATATATGTACATATGTGTCTTTATATATATATATACACATATGAACAAACAAGGCTCAAGAAAAACAAACAACAAAGAAGCAGGTTCAGCACAGATCCAGTGAGACCCAATTTCAATGATTTCCCACTAGGTAGTACGCTCACTGAATTTTGTCATACACCTGTACTAAACTATTGATGTATTTTTTTAAGAACTAGGACATATCCCCATGGTCCATAAGAGTCAGACAAACTGATTCAGTGGCCTAATTCCATTTTCAAGATTTGAACATCCTGTATTACATTGGTGCCTGCTGTGCATTTCCCTTCTATTTCATTGCTGCCAAACTCTTCTCCATTTGGCTTTTTAAAAATTGGCATGTATGGCTTAGAGCACAAGCATCTGTGAAGGTAAATTTACTATCCAAATACCTACACACATAAAGCCACGTTTTCAAGAATCTGAAAAAGACAGATTAGGCTCAGCTAAAAAGTTGATTCAACGTTCCATCCTGAGTCCCTCTTCTTTTCTATCTCCAAACCTTTTTTTACTTGTGTTCTCACCAACCCCCAAAGTTTCAATTATCATCTCTGGTCAGACTATTTGCAGATCTATATCCACTCCTACACTGTCTTCCTAATCTCCAGGTAAATATCGCCAAATAACTGTTGAACAACTATAATTTTATATACTATATACTAGAGGCAACTCAAATTTAATATATCTAAAATAGAATTTATTACCTTCCTCCCAAACTCACCCTTCTTTTTCTGAGATTCCCTATTACTATCAAGGGTACCACCATCACTCCAATCACCCAGATGTGTTGGTTTCAATCACTACCTGAAGGAACTGGGGATGGGTTATTTGTGTTCACATGGATTTGTCTAAATATGTTTTTGGGGGGTGGCAAGACTAGCTGTCTCTAGAATCTGCTCCTCCTATCTTTCTCCAAGGGAGACTTTGATTCCTTCCAGAAAGGGAAGCACTAGGGTGGGTCCAGAGGCTGCCCACTACTCTGCTCTCCTCAGAAAGAAGGGGGTATTGGGCTAGAAATATCTTTCTATATCCTTAAACGTTGTTAGTCTAGGGAAAATATTTTTAGATTCAAACTGAACTCCTGATCTTTATTAAGAAAGAAAAGTCCCAAATTAGACCAGTGGAGGAAAGGAGTAGTGAAAACTAACAATGATACCCTGAGGTTAATCTCCAGAAATTTCCCCTTAGATGAGATCTAGAACTTTTCCTCTTGGTTATTATCGCTCTCCCATTTTCTTCAAGAAGCCCTTCCCAGTCTTACTTAACCTTAGAGCCATCCTTCTTAGATTATCTCCAAATTATCATATATATCTTGTTTGCACATTGTCTCTCTCACTAGACTGTAAGCTTCTTGTTCTTGTTTAACTTTACTTGTATCCCCAGTGCTGATCATGGTTCTTGGTATATAGTAGGACTTAATAAAATCTTGTTTTAATTCTCATTGTCAATTTTTAATATATGTCTAAAATAAATAAACACACATTAATATACACAATATACAAACACATCAACTTTATGGGTTATAAATCCAACTAGATATCATTGTATCATGTTCTGGATAATAGTAATTTTTGTTTTTTGTTTTTCTTGAGTAGTTGGGCCTTAAATCTTTTGTGTGATTTCAGATCTCATTTATATGGCTCTTTGATATTCTAGGGCTTGATACAATCAGAATACAGTTAACTGCAAAAAGAAATTTCTAGAAAGCTTGCCATTTCTGTCACTTAGCCCAGATGAGGCATCTTCTATGACAGTTGCAAACACTTTAAGGTATAAATTTCCCTGTTTTATGCCTCCTTTGATAACAATAATCAAAGAATGATCAAATTTATCTCTATTTTTGAGTTTACCCACAAATCTTATATGAACTTAGGATATATATATATATATACACATATATATATATTATGAGTCACACCTTGTTAAAAGACATTGCTTTCAAAGTGACATTATACTCTGTTGAATCAAATTGGTTTTGGTCAATAATGCAAATAGCATATTGTGTATTTTCTGAACCTTTCTGACTATAAAAATGTGATATGCTATGAAATATTGTCTCCAAAATATACCTATTCTCTACTTATAATATCAAGGATGTACTCATATATATAACATATATATGCATATATTTGTTATTCACATAAAGAAAGGAAACATATGGCTTCAAAGTTTTTACTATCCTCTCAATGATTTTTTTAGTAGTAATATGATTTTTTTTCAGTATCTTATACTCTTTCAAATGATGTGAAACCTGAATCCTCATGTTCTTAAAACTCTGTTATCTCTATAGTAACCTCTATATGTACTTGATTTGATGTAGTTATTCTTTCCTACCTTTAATTTTTTTTCAGTTCCATTTGTAATTCCTTATGGTACACATCAAAACCATGATATTGAAGTTCAAATGAAGTATTCACTATCATTAATAGAGAAAATGGTTTAGAATTGGTTTTGTTTTGTATTGTTCCTGATATAAAGGAAATGCTTAATTTAATGTCTACAAAATGATCATAGAAATCTTAAGTCTTTTTCATTTTAGGGGGTTTTGTTTTTTGTTTGCTCTCATTTCATTTTTTTTCCTAATTTGATATACATATTGAGCTATGTCCTAATCAGTCAATGACTGGAACACGCTAATAGCTGATTCAAAAATGACTCTGACATCAATAACTAATTCATTTACTATGTGTTAAGATATTGTCAGTTTCATTTTTTGAAATTGTAACAGGGATTATCCCAAATGCATAGAATTTCTGATTATGTCTTCACATGTAAAGGAAGCTAATGAGCTTATTTTTGAATAGTGAAGATGACATGCAATAGCAGTATTAAAAGAGATGCTGGAGCATATAACTGGTTCTGATCTGCTAACCATGTGATTAAAAGAAGGCTTTCTGATTGGTGCAAAACTGTTACTAGGAGCACCTTAAAAAAATACTTGGTCTCCATTGTCTTTTTAGTGTTCAGCTACCCTGCTCTTGGTTTAGCTCTTTTGTTGATGAGATTTGATATTAGACAAAGTTGTAATGGAAGAAGCTTTGGGCCCTCCTCATTGAGGCTCATCTGGTCATAAAAAGAGACTCTGATCCTTTGTTTTTCTCAGTGTTTGTCCTTTCATTTTAAGTAAAGACTTCTGGAGACTCCAACATTGTGAGTTTCAGGTCAGGAAAGTGAGTGTCTGGGATTCCAGGAATTGCTGTGCAAGCCAGATTTTGCAAACAGACCAACACTGATGCCTTGAGGAGAAAAAGTGATCTTTGGGAAGGTAGCTTAGACAAGGACTCATTTATTAGTCATGTTGCATCTGCACATAAACTTGGTGGCATCAATGTGAAGTAGAAGTTGTGCTAATAGTAAGCCCATTCTTCCCAAAGACTAAAATAGAATAGGAGAGAATTTTCCCCCAAGGCACTGTTTCCAGAGATTGAGAACCAAATATCCTCACTACAAGATATTATCAATATTTGTTATTTCCATTTTAATCTATCTTATTATCCCCTTGAAGAGAGTATTCATTATAGACAGGAGACTTCTGTATAAGCCTTTGATCTCTTTTGTTTGCCTGACATTTAGTAAATGCTTATCTACCTTGTTAATTTGACCTGGTCATTGCCTAGAATATTTTTTCTTTTTACTGATTCTCAATATACCCATCTTTGCATTAAAGTTACCAAGTATTAAAGTATGTTATTTTAATTGGGAGAGTCTCATTGGATTCACTATAGATGTCTATTTAGTCATCAGCTATCAGCTATCAAATTAGATTTTTTAAAAGTATTTAATTAAGAACTTACCTAGTTCTATACATTGTGCTAGAAATACAAATGCAAGCAAACAAGACAATCCCTACTCTCAAGAGTCTACATTCTAATGAAGGAAAAACAACACTTAGAGGATAGCTAGAAAAGAGGGCTTGGATTTGTTAAGGAGAGAGAGTAGTTCCAAGAGTGGGGGTGAGAATAAACTGTTGTCCATCCTCAAATTGCAGTCAGGAAAAGGAAGCCACCAATCAGAAGAGTAGGGCCTGAGGCAAAAATTTCTTTAAAATTCTTCAAATTTATTTATAGTTAACATGTCAAAATCAATGCAATTTATTTCCAGTAGTACTATATTGCCTAAGTGATCAACAGACAAGAAGCTTGTGATTATTCATAAGAGCACAGAACTTGAGACTTGGAAAGAACCTTAGAGATCATCTGCCCAATCTATAGCTGGCCAAGAATACCATCTGTACTATCACTGATAAAGGGTCAACCAGCTTCTACTGATGGGGAACCTGCTACCTCCTAAGGAAATTCATCTCATTATTGGACAGTTATAATTATTAGGAAGGAAATTGCTTTTTATATACAAATGCAAGCAGGACTGTTTAAAAAAAAAAAGCAGCTCTGAGTTTGAGAGTATTCAGGTTCAATACTGAAGGCCCATCAATAATTTATGTGTCTCAATTCTAGCTTTTGTCTATGTATCTTCAATTGTCTGAAAAGAACAAAGCTAATAAAGTATAAAAATAGAATAAGCTTATTACTAAAAAAAAAAAGTAAAATTGAAAAGACATATCTGAGCCCATAGCCAGTCAATATTTTCCCCTCTAGTGAGTCCCATATTCCATAAGGACCTACACAATCATTCCAGGGCTATAGTGCCTGCGTTTGAACCCTCATCCCAAGTTGGAAAAAAATGGGGATAATAAAAGGTTAATTATTCTCCCCAGACTTGCAGAGGCCACATGACATATCAATGCGTCCTGATCATATATATCACATGTCACCCATATATCTATTCTTCCCCAGGATGGATGTCTTTGTTGAAAAGTATACCCCAGGTTTATGAGGAAAATGTTTTAATATTATTTTTCTTTTTTTTTTTCTTATATACCTTAGTTTTGAATTACTCATGTCCTCTGGCTCCATCAAGAGCTATGGTTCTGAAAACCTAGAGATTTTCTTGAAATTGAATTAGCCTTGCTTAAAAAACCTACATGCAAGCTTTTAGGTGGGAAAAAAGGTATTATGAAGTTCCATTTCCATTTCAATTCAGTATATCTAGTATCTGCCTACTTTCCTTGATGCTAAAGATACAAATATAAAAATGACAAAGTCCCTACCTCACAGAGCTTACATTAGGAATCAGGCAGTACAAACTTGAATAAAAACTGATTGTCTTTACCTGCTACTTTCTCCAGCTACTATCAATGCACATTTTGAGGTTCAGCCTAAGGCTATGATGAAAGGAAAGGAGCTAGATCCTCTAACAACACAGCCATAGACACTAGAAAAAATGCCCACCAAGGTCAATATACTACATTCCACGTTGGCTGATTGGACTTTAAAATTTTAGCTTTATTCCTGCGTAGAATCAGTAAAATGAATTGGTTCATATCCATTAGGTGCTTGGTAGACCCACTTTATGCTGCAAGATTTTTATGCCTTGATAAAGTCACAGAACTTTCACAAATTTCTACTGACCTACCTGACCTACCATCTCTACCCATTCACCCAAACTCCAATCCCTTATAGGAAATGGAGGGGTGGGGGTGGGGGGGAAGGGTAGGTGAGAAAAGGATGGCATCAAAATCAGAGAGAACAAAATTAAAATAACATAGCTATCAGGCAGATAGAAAAATTAATTATTTTTCATTTTTAAATTACTGAAAGGCCTATGATTCCAATATTTAAAAGATTAGCAAAATGTTTTCCTCTTGCTTTTTAGCCTGAGAAACAAAACAACAAAGAGGGCATAGTTTCCTCAGAAATGGTGAGTTTGTAGGAGAAGACTGTTTCTAACAAAAATTTAGGCACTCTAGGTTCATAAAGAAATGGATATTGTTCCAACTTCAATTGAAAAAGTGTTGTATTTTTAGCTTAGTACAATATTTCAAAACACTTCAATATTTAAAATACTTCAATCTACCATTACTGTGTATATATCCTTCACTAATAAAGAGTATAATTCCTCCATTCTTTCAAGAGTTTGTAGTTTATTGGGTTTTTTTTTTCAAATTTGTTTGTGATGATGAACTTCAATTTAGCTAGTTGATTTTCAGAAGAAATAGAGACTTCTATACAAAACCATTCTTGCTTGGTAGGACCTATCAGAGTTGGCGCGTATAAACACTGGTACTGAGAACTCAAGAGAAAGACTTCAGTGGAATATTTTCAACTATGTTCAAAAATCTCCCTTTTCTCCCTCAATAAAATAAAATTACGTATGGATTAAGGCTTTTAAGCAAGTACTTCTCTAAGTATTAAATATACAAGACAAAAAATTGATGCTTTTGTACATCTTTGTTCAACTTTTTAGGTTAACCATCTTTTAAATCTCCCACGGCACACCCACTTTTAAAACACATTAGCAGCACTTACCCAGCAGGTACATTTAAAGAAAGCAATATATCAGCATACTAATAACAGGCCTGACAAGAAAGGAAAAAAAAAATCTTGCCAGTCACCATAGGAACTGTTGTCTCTGGGAAATTAAAACGGTGTACTGTAAGTGTATACTGGTACATGTCTGTTTATGTCCTTGTTTCCACCACAGGCAATAGCTACTGTCAATTAAGTTTTGTACCATGTGTATAGTCAAAAGCTTCCTCAGAATAAGAGTTCACAGAAGAAAGTCAGGCTAATGATATGGTGATATCTAACACAAAGTTGCCTACTTTTCCTTAGCCTAAAGTTGTAGAATCATGTTGTAGAAAATGTTTCATGGGAGAGAGACAAAGATAAAAATATTTCAAATTGGAATTCTTTTCAGAAAGGATTTTTAGGATTGGAGCTGGTCAGGATGGCTTGCCTCTTTTATTTATTTACTGAGGCAATTGGGCTTAAGTGACTTGCCCAGGGTCACACAACTGGGAAGTGTTAAGTGTCTGAGATCAAATTTGAACTCAGATCCTCCTAACTCAGGGCTGGTGCTCTATCCACTGCACCACCTAGCTGCCCCAGGACAGCTTACTTCTTGCCATGGAACATAGTTTCTGTCACTCTGGGCAAATTTCCCAATACCACAGTAAGGAAGATCTCAGCATCTTTTTTCCCTCTTCCCATTTTTTTATAGGCAGTAAGCTTTTCTTATGTGTGACACCCTGCCTCCCCATTAATGACAAGAGTTGTAAAAATTTAAGATCAAAAGAAAAATAGAATCTGAGAATCACTAGTAGTTTGTTATTACAATAGTTAAGAGAATCTTGACCATTTCCAAACTAAGCCACTAAAGTCCTGCCATCTGGCTCATCCCAGTTCATCTCTCTTCCAACTATGAGACCACACACATCTCCCATCCTTTTGCCCTTTTAACTTCCATTTATGTGTTGTCTTCTCTTTAGAATGTAAACTTTTTGAGGGCAAGAACTGCTTTTTCCTTGTTTGCATTTTAGACCCAAACACTTAACACATAACAACTGCTTAATAGTAGTTCAGTAGGCCCGAAGACTAATCTTCCTGAGTTCAAATTTGGCCTCAAACACTAGTTGTGTGACCTTGAGCAAATCACTTGTTTGCCTTCATTTGCTCATTTGTAAAATAGTCTGGAGAAATAAATGGTCTTGGCCAAATATGGAGTCATGATAAGTGGGACATGACTGAAAGTACTAAACAAAACCAACAAAATTTCTTAATGCCTTATCATTCGTTATTATCAATAACACAATCTACATAGTAGCATATTAACTTTGAATAAATAGAACATAATCAAGTTTATCTAATATGAAATTCATTTCCTCTATTAAATTCATTCCTACATGATTATATTACTGAATAGAGCTCTCAAAGCTTTTAAGTAACACTAATAACATTTAAAAATTACAAAGAAAAATTTTCTGCATGTTCTTTTCAATAAAGATTTATTAAATATTAACATTGTACAAGGTATTGTTTTGGTTGGTGAAGACATTAAATAATATATGTTAATATAAAATAAAAACAAAAGCTTCTGATCTCAGGGTGCTTACATTATAATTGGGGAATGGGAAAGGGAATCACAATAATTGTGATTCAAGGTAGATACAGGTATGTTCAAAGGTCCAGGAAATGTTTTAAGATAAATTTGCAGAGAAAAAGAACACTTTTCAATCAAGAGGATCAGAGGAGGCTACACTGGTATAGGAAGAAGATAGTTGCTTATGTCAGACCTTGAAAAGAAATATTTCAGATATGATACAGTAGAGAAGTTTACTTAAGGACTTTAGTAGAGAATTACTATTAGAATATATTTATCTAACTATCATGGCAATATACTAAATATAGCCAGTCCTCAGTTTAAATATATTTAATGGTTCCCTATTTGGGTCCAAACTCCTTTGCCAGGCATTCAATGCTCTCTGCAATCTGACCCTAATACCTTATTATTCCTCCTTTATCTCAAATTAATCAGGAGAAATGGCACTCTCCTGAGAATACAATGAGTTTTCTCATCTCCATGCCTTTCTCAGAGTGTTCCCTATAATTATAGTATTTTTCATCTTCTTTTCCTTTTGTACATATTTTCTATACCATTAATATCTAAAAGCAGGTAATGTTTTTGCTCTTTGTATCCTTAGTACAATGCATGGTATGTAATAAACACATAAAAAAGGCTTGCTGATTGATTTAATTCCTTTCTATCCTTTAAAATCCAACTAAATTCAAATGGCACTTGCCTCCATGACATTTTCTGTGATCACTTGTCAGCATTTTGCAAGTCTCTAAGTCAATTAACATGCTTATATTTGTTTGTGCCTTATATCTTCATTATTCTGTATCAAAAAGCTGAAAAATAAAATGGGCTCTCTCAGGCCTAACTCATCCTAAGAAAGAATCTTTTCTAGAACAAAGTCCCCAATAAGTTAGCTTCTGTTTAAAGAGCTACAGCAAAAAGGAATTGACTCCTAATGGAGTCCATTTTACTTTGAGATAGTTGCAGTTGTTTTACAAGCTCTCACCACATAAGTGCCAGCCTTTTTTTTTTTTCCATAAGTCTTTTTTTTAGGTTAAATAACTTTTTATTTAACCAATTCTGTATGTGGAAAATTGGATGTGATTTGCAAATGTTAAAATTTTATAATATATAAAATATGTACACATATGGATGTATGTACACATACATATGAATTATTTGTTTATATTCTAATTTGAGAGATTACTTTGTCTTAAGTTCCCACTAGATTCTTAACTGGATATTATTCTACTATCCACTACCTGCAATTGGAATGTTATAATTTTCTGCTATTATTCATCTTTTCTAATGTTAGTTCTATGCTATTCCAACATCACTTGGTTACTTTTGATGGATTTCATCACGCTTCTTTACGTTTTATTTAAATTTGCCATCATTCTAAAAACATACACTTTTCTCATACCTTATTCATTCCACTAAAGCTATATGTTGTACAGCTCTATTTCCTATTCCCTCTATTAAGTATGGGATGCACTTAAATAGCATATTCTGTCTCATAAGACATGGGATACTTATAGAAAGTGTTAATTTTTTGTGCTTGAACATAGTATTTTCCTTTGTTTTAAATTTATAGACATAAAATTGGTCTTTAATCTCATTTTATATCTTGTGATTTACTGATATTTAACAAAATACACATAGAATACCTGATGCATTCCCTGAAAACAATTAACTTGTCAGATGACAAACTCTTTTCCCATACTTAATTCTTCATTTTACAGTTTAAAACAATAGTTTTGTTTACTTTATAAGATCTGAGTTTTCCTTCCCAATTCTATAATTTACTAGCTATATGACACTGGCCTAGTGGCAAGTGATGTAACAACTGGGCAGCTAAGTGGCCCAGACTAAGTGCTCTACTTGAAATCACAAAGACCTGCCTTCACTTCCTGTCTCATTCAAACCTGTGTAACCCTGGCCGTCTCTTAAATTCTTTCAGCCTTCATTTCTTCTTCTTTAAAATGGGGATAACAGCAGGTAAATCCTTGTGTTGTGAAGACAAAATGAGAGATTTATAAGAGTACTACATGAAATGCTAGCTCCTCCTATTCAGTAAACTCTAATGGTTTCTTAGCACCTCCAAGAAAAAATGCAAATCTTTTTTCCTACCTTCCCATTTTCCTTATACCTTATAACCTTCCAGTATTCGACTGATCCAGTGACTAATTTTCTGACTTCCTCACAAAAAACATCCCATCTCCCAACTGTACTGGCTGTACCCCACATCTAGAATGCTTTCTCATTCATTTCCTGGCTTCAAATGTTAAATAAAATCCCACCTTCTGCAAAAGTCTTCCCTGATTCCCCACTAATATCAATGCCTTCTCTCTGAGATCATTCCAAGTTATATTTCGTTTCTACATTTGGTCAGGGATGATGCTCCAGTAGTTCCCTGCATCCTCTCTCCCCCATTAGATTGTGAGCTCCTTGAGGGTAGGGATTGTTTTTTGCCTTTTTCTGTATTCCCACTGCTAAACCCAGTGCCTGGTGAATAGTAGATGACTTGACTCCTACACTTCACTGCCTGGACTATAAAAAACAGTTCCTCGGACTTCAAAATCCCGGGCTGTTTCCATTGCCCCTACGAAGAATTTGCCTTTTAAGCCTTCAAGGCGCCCCTAATTATCACACGGCGGACAACCCCTGCGTGCACCAGTTAGTACGGTGAAAAAGATGACCTGTGGGCCGCACAGCTGCAGAAAATTCTTCAGGCCGGCCAAGGTCACTTTTGGAGGCAGTCTTACACTGCGGGTTTGGAGGGACAAACGCTGGCACAAGAAATCTGAGGTTGGGTTTGGCATGTAGAAAGGCCGAGGTCAAAATGCGGCTGGTTTTCCGGCTATGGAGAGGAGCCTATGCGAGTGACGGTTTTGGGGCGGCAAGCAGGAAATGGAGAATGACCGTGAGCCGAAGAATCGATTTCAGATTCTTGATTGGCTGGGCTGCCTCCCGGGGCCGAAAAATGGGGTTAAACTGCACCAGGTGATATTCAGGGAGGTACATCCTCGCCCGTGGGTTCCCAAGGAGCTGGAAGAAGGGGGCGTAAGCGGGGAGGAGAGATAAGGTTAAAGAAGGTCTCTAAGCCGAGGCAGGAGTTTGAAGGGGGCTCAGCCCAATGCCTGGTTTACAGTAGGCATTTAATAAGTGCTTCGGGGGGGAAGCTACTCTACGCTATATAATCAAATGCTGGTAGCCTGCTCTGAGGAAATTTTCTCCGGTCGGAGGTGTGCTGCCCCAGCCCTACCCAATCAGCGACACAAAGGAACTCTCCAATCCAACCACCTGGCCCCACTGACAGAGCTCATGGATCCGTCTAGAAGCACAGCCAAAGGGAGGCATAACCTGAGCTCTCGCGATAAAAAGCAGCCCTAAATCTCCCGCCCCGAGGTGGGGAGGGGCATTGTGCGTGCGCGCAGGAGCAGAGGGGGCGGGGAAAAACGGATGAACTATGAAGCGCGGAATGGGCCATCTCGACCTCTAAGAGAAGAGACAGTTAGAAATACCTTCTCTCCGCCAGGCCCGAAAACCTCCTGTCTCTTTAACAAACTGACAACCAGAGGGTGGGTCCCTGCAGGGCGGGCGGACACTCCCATTGGCCCTAGCGGACAAGAAGTGGGCGTGGGTAGGACGCTTCTGTTATTGGAGTCGGAGGCTACTGGTGAGGGGTGGGTGGGTGTTTCATCCCTTTCTTTTATTAGGAAAAAAAAAAAAAAGCTCCCAGGGGAGGGGGGCAAAGGGGAGGGGGAGAAGGAAGGGGACTGGAAAGAGTGTCGGTTTATCCCAGGTGTGGGTGTTGAGGGGCCCCCACGGGCTCCGGGCGAGGCCCCTCCTGGGAGATGCCCCTACCTGCCCCAGCCTGCCTGAGTCCCAGCCTGTGCTGACGGCTCTGGGGGCAGCCGCCCCCCGCCTCTGCCCACCCCAGCGCCCTCTCTCGCCCCTGTTTTGCAGGTTCGCATCTGGCATCATGGCAGAAAGGGCCTTCACGAATCCTTACCCAGATTATAGCAAATCCCAGGCAATGGAGTATTTTGACAGTTCCGGGAGGGTGAGTTTTTGGTTTTGATTGTTGTTTTGTGTATATTTGGGGGGGGGGATACGTTGGGGAGAGTCATTCATGTCTTGCCTCTTTCCCCCACCCCCTCCTGCTGGGCCTTGTTTTCGCCATTAGATATTCCTACTGATAAATGAAGGGTTAGAGAAAAAGTATCAATCAAAACATGAAGGGCTCTTTGGCTAGACACGTGCCTAGTGTTTAGGAATACTAAAGAGCTCCTCAGGGAGCTTATCATCTAATAGAGGAAATACACTCATCAATAAACACAGATCTTCAGTGTAAGTGTAGAAGGCTTAAAAAAAAAAGGGCAAAATACTGCCTGTTTCCTCAATGAGTTCGCTATTTAAGGGAGGAGACAACATACACTAATTTACAAATAAGGTGTGTACAATGTAAATAAGAAAAAAAAAAGAGAGAGAGAAAATACTTGAAATAAGAGAGGTTAAGAAAGACTTTCTGTAGACTTATGTGGTTTTATTCTGGACTTGAAAACAGGAAAATCAATAATCTGAAGAAAGTGTAGTCATTGGGGAAAAGAGAAAATTTATTAAGTTCCAACTATGTGCCAGGCACTGTGCTTAGCACATTACAAATAAAATCCCTTTCCATCTTTACAACAACCCTGAAAAACAAGTTGTTTATTATCCCTATTGAGGATAGTTTTACAATTGAAGGAACTAGCAAGAGAGAGGTTAAATGAGAGGAAGAAGTTAAGGGTGCTTGAGGAGCAGTGAATAGTACAGTAGACATGGAGTCAGGAAGCTCTGAGTTCAAATGCTGGCCTTAGATACTCAACTTGTGTGAGTTACTGGTCTGCTACAGTTACTTAACCTGCCAATTTCCTCATGAATAGCATTCATTTAATCTTTGAACAATAAATGATGGCCATCTGGGTGATGAAGACCATAATAGCATTTATCTCCTAGTGTTATTAACATCAGATGAGATTTGTAAAGCACTTAGCATTGGTATCTGGTACATACATTGCAATGGTGTGATAAATGCTTCTTCCCTTCCCTTAACCAGTATCACAATTAGTAAAAGAATTTGAGGGGGGAATTTGAACTACAACTCCAAAAATTCTGTACACCATCTCACTGCCTCCAAAGAAAAACACAAAAATAACCAGGCTTTAAAAAAAAAAAAAAATCCAAATCAAGGCTTTCAGCCCCAATTCATATAAAAATATTTAGATTTGTCATTTGCTTTATAAATATGGAGGATTTTTGTCTATAGAAACCTGGGCATTGGATTTCATTCCTGGTGTAGAAATTCTCCTAGCAATTCCTTGCTTTTGTGTCCCCCCCCAAATCTTATGAGTCAAAGGCAAGATTTGAACCCAGATCTTCCTCATTCCAGAAGACCCCTCCTTTACTCCCTCTTCTTCCCTCCTCCAGTCTTCCTTTTGTTACCTCTCAGGTTTAGAGAACGAAGTGGCGGTGGTTTGTTTTTTAATGACAAGTGGCAGTTTTGTTATTTTTAATGACAAACTTCATTTTTTATGATTGGGGTTTATTTCAAGTTTGTTCTGATAAAAAACACAAGGAGTCTGTTAACAAAATATCTATTAAGCACCTCTCATGTTCCAGACGCTATGCTAAGCTTGGGGGACAATTCTTGTTCTCAAGGAGTTTATACAGACCTGATGGAGGTTTTGTCTTTTATTGGGCACTAAGTATTTAAACTGAAAATCTTATTCTTTAGATTGACCTGGAATTTGGGATAAAGGCTTAAAACCATCCTTTTTGTCCTTAGGTCTTCTGTAACACCTCCCTACTCATCAATGAAGAAGTTGATTAGCAGTGGATACTCTCATGATTGCTTTAATTTACTCTTAAGATCATACAAAAGTGAAAACTGAAAATGTATAGGGAATTACTAGGAAGGATGTATTAATGTCTTATTTGGAGAATGGAATTTTTGGTGAAAAAATGGTGCTTTTAAGAGTAACCAGTTTTAAGAAACTATAATCCACAAACATGTTTATTTTGGGTTCTTTAAAAATACAAACCAATTTTTTGTTTTTCTAAGTATAACAATCATATATTCCAATACCACAGGATACTAGAATTTATTGGCTTCTAAAAGTCTTTTAGATCCATGTTCCAGGTCTAACAGAGTAAGACATGGCAAGAGAGTGATGTTGGCCCAACCTCTCTGTCTGAATCTGTTCCCTCCAAAGTTACCAATGATCTTTTAATTGTCAAATCCAATGACTTTCTCAATCCTTATTCCTCTTGATCTTTGACAGCCTTTGGCATACTCAATCTCGCTTTCTCTATATTGTCTCCTTGCTAGGTTTTCAGGACATTATTCTTTTTTGATTTTTTTTCCCTATACCTATTTGATCCTTCCTTCTTAGGTTCTTTTGGTGGATCTTCATCCAAATCACATCCAGATTACTTATGGTAGGTGTCCCAGACCTCTGAACTGTATCCTTTTCTTCATCACCTTACCTGGTAATCTAATCATCTCAAAAAAGATTTATCATCTCTATGCATATGATTCCCAGATCTATATATACTAGCATCACTTATATTATACTAGCCCATATTATGGGCTGCCTTTTTGATATCTGGAGCCAGACATTTCCCAATATCTCACACTAAAAAAGTCTGAAACAAAAACACATTTTCCCTTTCCCCCAAAAAATCCTCTCCTCTTCCTTACTAATATTGTGGCAGGAGGACCATCCTCTCAGTCACCCAGGCTCAACACCTCACCATGATCCTCATCTTTTTACTTAGATTCACAACATATGTCTAATATGTTGTCAGATTTTATCATTTCTCTCTCATGTAGTGACTCCCTATTCCCTTCAGGAGCAAGTAGAAAGTTTCCATTTTTTAAGCTGTTCATACCCTAGCCTCTTCGTATCTTACTTCCCTCCATGATCCAATTAATAGCACCTCACACATGACAACTCTGTCTTTTTACTATTCTTCATTTCTGGAATGCTTTGCCCCTTTACCTCTGCCTCTTAACTTCCCTGGCTTCCTGCTAGATTAAACTCAAGTCTTATCTTATTTAGAAGACCTTTTCAAGTACTATAATTTGATTATTTTCTTCTCTCTGTGATTACTTCACATCTGGGGTGAATGGGGTGTTTAGGGAGGACTAGCACCTCTAGTGCAAGGGCTTGCTGAGCCCTTTTCAGAGCTGCTCTTCCTCACCCCACTTTCACCTGGGGCTCTTACAGGCCTGTAACAACACATACAGTGACCACACCCTGGTGGAAGTGCCTCATCCAATGGGATAAATCAGGCTGAGGAACAACCTCAGAAGTCTGAGAGTTAAGAGAACATTTATTGGAAGCTTGGGAAGACTTCACCTGGCTGAATGGGTGGATGAAAACAGTTTGTTCCTACGGCCGTGAACTGTGGAGCACTTAGAGCTTGGTCAGACATCTGGGAAATTAAGGTGATCCACTGCCAGTCTTCTGGACTCTTGCCCTACCCAGGAACTTCAGTGCCTCTGGGAGAAAGAATGGAGCTGACACTTTGAATAGCTTCCTCTTTAAATCCAATTCATTTGTGCTGACCCTGCCCTTGGTCCTTTTCAAAAACAAAAGTAACTTTTTAACCACTGAAGTTGTTAAAAAGTAGAATAGGATGCCTTGGAGGTGATCCTGGATTGTTTCCCTTAATATCTTCAGAGTGGCTGACTGATCTCTAGTTAGTAGTGCTAGAGAGGCTATATATTTATAAGTGATTCTGTGATGCATAAAAAGAAAGGATGGTGATTGTTATTAGAGAAATGAAGATGGATTTTATTTTTTAAATGTCACTGTAGTGTGAGGTCTTTGCAATCTTCTTGAAATCTCAGTTCCATTTAGCAGCTTAAAACTTTGAATCTAGGCTAACTTTATATAGAGATGTTATAAAAATAGGTCCTGACTTGTTCCATAAAACTATTAAAATATTATTATTTATGTGACATTACTTCTTGCCAGAACCTCAACACTAAATGCCCTGAGGATGAGGGTGTGCCAAAATAGTAGCTCACATTCCAGGTTGCTTTATGTGTAAAATATTTTTAAGGAGGAAAATGGTATCTCTAATTTCTTTGATGTTAGGTATTTAGTTTTATGCTGTGCTCTGATTTTATTTGTTTTTACTTTGCTTTCTGGTATTTCACTATTAAAAACTAAATCACTGAATTTTTTTTCCCTTTTTCCTAAAAGAAAAATCTATATATTAATAGAGAACATCAGTATTGTGTTATATCCAAGCCAGATTCCCCACACCCAAAACAATAATCACAATTTATTACACATTACTCTTTTTCTAACAGACCCCTGAAAACAAGATCAAACAGTTTTAAAAACAAAAACACAGGGAATCAGGCTCCAGAGATCTGTCCTCTTTAATATGTTAACTCCAAAATTTTACTTTGGTCACATAAATTATAGAATGTATCTCACAAGGGGTATTTTAAGAATAAGAGTCCTAGCATTCTTACTAAACCTTAAGCTAGTCTTTAAGAGTTTCTTCAGATTATTCTCATGATATTAATTATTTAATAACTTCCTCCAAATGAATGCTATTTTACATCATAGAATCATTTTATTATATATTATAAATAAGCAGAAAAACATTTCTCCAACTGAAATACCCACCCACTCTTTGTTTTGAAGTGAGGTGAAATAAAGATAACTCACTTCACCTGTTAGGTAGATTAGATGTACTCATCAGCATGTACTTTAATAGACTGTTTACATGACTGCTCATAAGTAAATTTCATCCAAATAAGTCAGTAATATTCTTAACATTTTTAACCTGCTGAAAACTTTAAGGATATTTCTTATCTTAGTGAAATGTAACATTGGATATTTGCTCCACAGAAATGCAGCAAAGTAGTAAGTTAGGTGTATTTAATTGATAGTTGCGTGGCACTGGAGTTAAAATTTATTTTATTTATTTTTTTGTGTGTAGTTGAAATTTAAATGAGATCTATGATTTATTTTACTTTTTTCTGCCATGGTACTCTTCATGAGTTTTTACAACAAAAGTAGTTAAAATATTGTTAGGAGAAACAACTGTGTTACTGTTTAATAAAACATAGCAGCTTGAAAAAAAACACAATAAATGCCCTCTAATGCTTCAGTTTTTAAAATCATTGTAACTTAATAGCTTAATATACTGTAGAAATAGGGAAGACAATACATGAAAAACTAAAACAAAAAGTATTCCCATTTCCTGGAAAATTTGTTTAAACTGTTTTATCATTAGGTTTTTGTTTGGCTTATTTAATCTGAGAAATCTTTGTTCTTTTGAATTAAATTGGAAGCAAAAAGAAAAGGGGTATTGTTTATGTCTCAGTGCTGAAAGTGAGTATGATATAGTGGAGAGTAGTATACTTAGAAGAATCCCAGCTCCCAGCTGCAACATTTACTAACAGTGGCTCCTTGGACAATTAATTGGCAGCTTCTCTGAGCTTGGGTTTCATCATCTGTAAAGTAGGGATACTGAGACTTGTATTCTTTATGGAAAGAGTTCTTGAGAGGAAGGTGCTTTATAAATAGTTAAATGCTGTCATCATCCTCATCTTCAACAAGCATTAATGAAGAGATTATGTGCCTAGCATTGGGCTAAGTGCTGGGGATAACCCCCCCCCCCCCAAATAGCAATGACACCAAGCCTGCTCTCAATGAGCATGCTCTTTATGAAATCATGTTTTACTATTACTCACCTGAAACTTTTTAGGAAGATTTAAGGAAATTATATGTAAGCAAGACCCACCCAACATGGCAAGCAATAATGAAACTCTTGACTAATTTAACAAATAATCGAATGCTTCAGCCAAGCAAAGAAATGAGGAAAATCAACTGCCTGCCTGTGTATTTGGGGAAAATTCTCCAAGTGTTCACTATTTGCCAGACATTCTTACTCTAAAACACTTTACATTCTAATGGGAATAGGTATTTATATATCATATCAAAGTCTCATATGATGTTTGTCTTGATCCTCATAACAATCTGTGAAGTAAATGCATTATCTCCATTTTATAAATGGGAAAACTGAAGTAAAGAAAGTTTAGCGATTTCCCCAAAGCAGAGGCAGAATTTGAACTCGGGTTTTGGACTCTAAGCCTAATACTCAGTTCTTCACACTACCAGGAAGACAAATGGACCTGTGTTTTATCAAATGTGTTTTTTCCTTTTTAAATATTTACAGCTTACTACTGACTTCTCACAACGTGTAAACAGTAGGATTCGAGAGCTGCTTCAGCAGATGGAAGTAGGCCTAAAATCAGCTGACCGTCGGGACTGTACTACCTATACTGGATGGGCAGGTATGAGGACTCCACAAGTCACTCTCTTTTATATGAAAACAAAAATACTTGCTGATCATTACTGTCAGGTTGAATAAGCCACTAATTCACTTCTTGCAGCCTTTTCTTTCAAAGTGGTGTGATTAGAATGTCATTATTAATGTGCTGGCCAGAGCCTAAAAGAATCATCATTTTTGTTTGCATTTGGGGAGAATAATTATAAAAAATCATAAATATTTACAGAGCACTTTAAAGTTAATAAAGCACCTTCTTCCCAACAATTATATGATAATCAGTGGAAACATTACCCATTTTAAGGAACTAAGAGTTACTGAGGTTCACATAGCTAGGAAATACCAGGCAGGAATCAAATCCAGGTCTTCTTACTCTAAATTTAGTGTTTATTCCACCATGGCAAGCTAATCAGTTATAGCCTAACTACATTTGATTTCCCCATTAATTGGAGAGAAAGCAGGCACTTTAATTTCACAAATGATAACTACTTTGGAATGGCCTGCTGCAGAAAGGAATTAGAATTCAAAATTAGCATGAAAAGTCAGCTAAAAAGCAAACAATCAATTGTGGTAAGGACACTTGGTCAAAGAGCCTGCAAGGTGTGAGCAGACACAAGGAATGATGAGACATGTGGAAATATAGCTACAGGACATCTTCATAAGGAAGAACTCCTGGGTCAGTGGTGTTACTCTAGTTGAACCTAGCATTTTAATGCATATAGGGTGGTGGTTCTCTACATTAATCTTTCTCTTGCACTTAATAGTAATCACACTAAGCTCTATCTGTTCTTAAGTTTTGAAACTTGAGAATCTTAGAGTTTAGAAAGCACTGAAAAGAAATTTACAAAAATGACTCAAGGGTTATACAGTGAGAGAAGTAAAAGAACCTAGGGGAAGGAAGGACAGAAGGGTGTTTTCAAGTATTGAAAAAGTGCTAAATTAGCACCTTGAATTTAGAGCATGAGCAAAGACTTCACAAAACACCATAAAAAAAGCATACCATAATGTCTTATAGGATTGAAAATTAAAATCATTCTTAATATGTAAACCCAGAAAAGAAGCTTAATAGTCTTGAAAATATCAAATTTAGCGACTTCATGTTTTTTCCTCTGAAAATAGAAAAAGAAGAAATAAACTTTTTCAGTATTTGGAATTTAGGTTAGGCACAGAAACTTCCACCCATACAAGAATAATTAAACATTAAAATTAGAGTAACTCATATTTGCTGAGAGTAAAAGTGTCATATGGGGGGGAAGGATGGTCATAAAGTTAGGAAAACCCGATTTCAAGTCTTGCTTCTGACAAATACTGGCCATGTGAGTGAAATTTATTGTTGTTGTTTTTTTTCTTGATAGTTAAATAAAAACAAATCAAGCCCAGATTCTGAACTTTCTTTTCCTACCATATTTAACATTTTATGCTGCTATTCCATTTCTAAGAAGAAAATCTTGAAAAAAGATGTGAAGGGTCAGTTCATGAATTTAAAGATTAATAACAAATAAGTTTCACATGTAAATCACCAGTTCAGGCTGAATCCAGGGCAATAATGTCTGATGGTTCAGAGCACCCAAGTAGAAGATAGAGTTTTTATGTAAACTTTTGATAAGTGGTTTGTCTTTGTCACTAATGCCTTGTTGAAACCAAATTTTGAATTGTCATGGAAACTGAAAAATGATTTTATGTCAGTTTAAAAGACCCTTCTTGGTAGAGTCACCTCTGTTTTGCCTATACGATATTTCTTTTATATGCCAAGTCTTTCTCCTCCCAAACAGCTATAGTATTTGTTGCAACTTAAATAACAACAGGATGAAGCTAGTTGTCACACTAAACATTTGAATGTGATTTCTGTTGCTAGGTATTTTTTTGCTTTTTGATGTTAATAGCATCATCTAGATAAACTTATTATTTTGAGGCAAGCAACCTAATACTTTGTGGTGTTTTGATAAATGCTTTGTAGTGCTTGTGTACAAATAATTAAAATTTTTGATATTAAAATATAACTAAAACCTGCCACTTAGCATCCTAGACAATATAAGAGTCTTATTGTTATACAAAATTATAACCTAGAATTTCATTTTATAACAAAGGCATTCACAGCAGTGCTTAAATGTACTCTATATAATTAAATTATATATCTAAATATGACTTACTCAACTATAAATATATTTTGCATTGTTTGCTAGAAATCTTATTCCTCTTCTATCTTGTGTACTACTTAATGTCCATGTTATTTATGTTTGATATATAATTGCCCCTTTTTCCTTTTCTGGGATTATGTTAATTGAAACTGATTTTAATTTTGAGTCATATAAGACATTGTAAGTATGCCTTTTTTTATGATGGTAAAATTTTTGTTCATACTCTAAATTTAAAGTGCTAATTTAGTGTTTTATCCAGTATTTGAAAACACTGTTCATATAACTCTTGGAAAAGAAATCCTCCCCTAGATCTGGATTGACAGAAGCATGGGGTATTTTTTTAAGATGCAAATGATAATTCATCCATACCTCTTCCTGTACTCTGCCTATTTATATCCAAGGAATCTGAATAAGAAAACTCGTAAGAGGAGCATCACAGGAGTCATGGCCTAGAAAAATGAGTTGGAGGATTGAAGGACATGGTGAGGGCAGAGTATAGAATTGAAATCATAAGACAGAGAAAAAGAATGATAAAAAATTATAATCAAAAAAGGGAACTTCCAGATTCATGAGTGTAGAAGTGGAACATCTGAGAGTAATGACAAGAATAAGGATATGACAGTCTCTCATGAAAGTGGGATGGAGAAGTAGGTTATGGTAGGAACTGGGAAGTTAAATCTTTTAAGGAGTATGGATTGATGTATGGATATTGAAGTCCCTTAGGATGAGGGTAGAAGTTGGAGTGGAGGAAAAGACTTAACCTCCTACTGAACTTATTGAGGCAAGAAGGAGAGCATCCGTGCTATTGGCAAGGTACCAGGTATAAGAATCTTGATTGGGTGATAAATTCAAGTGAATAACCTCAAAGGGACAGAGGTCACTTGGTGACTGGTAGTGGGAAAGTCTAGAAATAACAATGAGGAGCAATAAGTATGTCAGCAGGTCCATATCCCCAGTGTGTTTTTTGGATATGGATGCATGTACAACTGGTCCTGGAAGACTAGCCAGGGATGCTGTGTTATTAGAAGGAGCTGTTTCAGTGAGAACCAGAAGATTGAGGGAGTAGAAAAGGTTTGTGAGCTTTAGAAGTATTGCAAGGAGCACAGCAGAAAGCGTAAGTGGACGTGAAGTAGACATTGGGGGGGGTTGAGATTAGGGGTGTTAAATGGGCATTTGAGGTCAGATGGGAGTAAGAGCAGGCAGGGGAGGTGGGAAGGACTTTGTGCAGTGACAGCCAGGGATTTGGAGTCCTGAAGAGTTCAGTAGGGTAGAAGTTCCCATTGAGGAATGAGCTCAGACAGATTATCAGTGGATTTAGAGAGATTTATTGAGGGTAGGTAATTCACATCTTCAGAATTCTTCCTTGAGGTCCACTCTGTAGCAGGTTTTGATGCTGGCGCAATGGGTGTATCAGTCAGGAGCAGGCAAAGGTATGGCCTAGAAGGTCTAGTCAAGATGCAGGAGTGTCAATTTATGATGAATCTAATCTTCAAGTGGCCTCAGTAGCACCTCAGAAGATCCTAGAATGAGGCCAGAGGTGAGATGCCTGGGTCCTAAACTGACACAGGGCTCCCCGAGAAGATTCGGGTATGAAAATAAAGGCCAGACATGATTGTTCATTTTATGCAGTGGTAAAATGAAATATTTTATATTCAAAAAATGTTAACTCCTGGTGGTCTTACCCTATATTTGGACTTCAGCTAAAGATTTAGTTTAAACTTTTTCAGCAGAATACTTAGAAGTTCAAGTTGTTCACTACACTGCATGAAATAAACTTCAAAAACTTCCCCTTTAGACTCAGGCATACTCATTATTGTCTTTTGTAATGCTGATGTAGTCATTCCTAAATACAAATTTAAATAAAGCAAAAGAAAAAAATCTTGAAAATTTTACTTCCAAGACTTGAGTTTTTATACTCAATAATTCCTTGCCTTTTTGGAGAAGAAGCATCAGATGTAATGAAATGATGAGCAATTTTTTAAAAGGTTTCAGAGATACTGTTTTTTTCCCTAAGTTTAGCACATTTACATACCTGGTATTATCTTCCATAGTTAATTTCAGTGCCACATAAAAGCTGCATACCTAGCTTTCTGCCTTCCAGTCCTTTGAAAAGTAGAAAAAGTGAGTAACATGGTTAAAACTTTATAAGTAAAAAATTCTTTATTATCTACTGCCTATTTTGGAAGTCAACAAGGCTAATTTTAGGTGGTATTCTTTCGAAGTTGGAGGATGAGTTCTTTTGTTTATTTTGAGGAAGAAAGTAAATTATATGCCATGCAAGACTAACTGATTTTCAAAGAAATCAATAGAATATACAAAACTAAAAACTGAGCACAATTTAAGTTTTGATTCAGAAAGTACTTTAATATTGCATAATATCACAGGATTATCATTATCAATGTGAGTTATCACTTAAGTGGTAAGTAGGAAAAATGTTCCTTAATTAAGAGATCCTCTTGATAGATGTCATCCTTTATTTCTGTTTTTTAACATTTGAGCACCCCAGAATGTGATAATATATTTCAAATGCATTTTCCTGCCTTTGGAGCAAATGGCCTAAATTTTACAAATGGAGAGCATAAGTCATAAGTACAACATAAGACATTCAAACAATGACAGCATAATATTAGCAGTGTATAGAGCTTTTGAATAATCATTTAAAATAAGGTGCTCAGGCAAAAGTCATGAAGGAGCATCTGAAGGGATAGGCAAGGATAGAATGTCTTAAAAAAAAAAGTCTAGGGTGAAAGTTTTTTAGGATTAAAATTAAACCTTGGAAAGATTCCTGTGGTTTTGCACTTTACAAAGAAAATGGAATCTGCTAGCATTTTTTTTCTTCCTAATCCTGTATTAATTTATTCAATGTGGTTTCTGAACAGAAAATTAATTGGGCCAAGACAGGAGCTTTTTCTCATAATTGCTTATGTAGAAAAGGGTTGTTGAGTATCTTCTCATGTAAATCATCACCCAGTAGTCTGAAATAAATCGGTAGCTCTTGCAGCTGCTAATAAGAGATATAGAAAATGAACAGCTTCAGCTCTTTTCACAAAAAAATCCCCTCTTATGAAATGTGGTACAGTGAAGTATAATACCATACCTAGTGATGTATGACATTTGTAGGCATTAGATTTAAGATGTTAGTTTTCCAGTTTAATCTTTCCATACTGTGCTTACAGAATCTCCTTGCCAGTGCCCTCCAAGTGCTTTGGTGGACCATATTTTCATCCTCTTGTTGGTTATTTCCACCTGGACATCATTATATCCAAATAAAGTCTTAAACTATACTAAAAAACTTGCTCTTCCTCCTAACTACTCCATTTCTAATTTTCCTATTTCTCTGTTTCGTTACTTCTCAATCATCCCAGTTCATAACCTGAGAATAATGTTTGATTAGTCCTTTTCCCTTATCCTTCATATCAACATCCTGTCCTTCCTAACTCCAAAATATCTTTTATATCTGCCTTCTCTTGTTCTTGAAAGTGATCTCTCCATTCTTGGATGTCTCCTAACACAATGAATTCAGGCTTTCCTGACTCCATGCCCAATGCTGTTAATTAATGTTAATGTTATTAATGTTAACACATTAATAAATGATAATAGACAAAAAAGGTGATGAGGTCTTTCATGATTCTTTGTTAGTGCTTTTACCTCCCTCCCCCAAATTACTTCATTATTATTTTTATTCTGTATACATTGTGTTTTACATCATGCTTCCTTCACCCAGTGGGACCTAAACTTAAGGATTAGAACTATTTCATTTTTTTGTTTTACATATAGTAGCTGCTTAATAAATATGGGTTGAATTAGAATGCATTTATTCTTTAACTATTAGATGATTTGACTCTTGTATAGGGTCTTCAGGGAGGACTAGCACCTCTGGTGTAGGGACTTACCAAGCTCTTTTCAGGGCTGCCTCTCTACCTTTGGTGTCCAACCATTCACTGGGCTCTTACCTGTGGCTCAGAAAAGTGTAACCACCTCAACCTAAATTGTCCACTTAAATTTCATTCAAACAAGTCAAGACATCACTCTGATGTCACCAGTCCTCTTAGAAAACAAAGGTCAAAAAACAATATTAGATGATATTTTCAAGTATATTAGTAGTCCAAATATTAGTAGTCCAAAAGGGTCACAACATTATTATGTCTTAAGGGATGTTTATTCCTCTGATTTGCAAAATATATAACCTTTGAGCAACCACTTTATAATATAGCTCCTAGTTGATGCTGACACCAGACTTAAATTTTGTCCTTCATTTTCTAAGAGAATCGGTGACATCCCTAGAATGGTGTCTTGACTTCCATGTGAATTGGTTTAAATGAGGCAGTTATGGAGTCATCAGCCTCACTCTTTACCTGAGTCATTGAAATTCAGTGGCAGAAAAAGAAAAGGTGGCTGCAATGACCCAGGACACAGTAGATGACCTTGATATCTTTGATGACTGACCAAGTTCAAAGTGATCAACAGTTCTCCTTCAGCCACTCACATGGCCTTTGAAATGAATTGTTCTCATAAGCCTGTTCTGCCAGGGGAAGTCTTCACATGCTTAGGGTAGGTAGATGTTCCCCAAGTTCATCATGAATTTGAGGCCTTTTGGCTCCTCTCAACCTGGTTTATCTCATCTCCTGAGATTGTTTTACTAGGGTGTGGCCATTGCATATGCTTCTTAGGTAAAAGTTGGGTAACAGGTAGGCAGCAGATAAATAAATAGCCCAGAAAAGGAGTACATCTTAGTAAAACAAAGGCCATGTGAGTAGCTGAAGCAGAAACTGTGAAGCACTTAGAACTTGGTCAGATATCAAAGATGTAAATGACAGGACATAATAGCTAATTGAATATGAGGCTTAAGGATGAGAAAGAAAAGTCAAATATGAAGATTTCAGGTCTGGCATTTTAACAGAATAAAGATAAGAAGAGGAACAGTCTTGGAAATAAAAATACATTTGGTTTTAGCCATTGTGAATTTGAGGTGCCAATGGAGCACCAGGTGGAGTCAATATTAACTAATTATATATTAGTTAATATTTATATAGAATTTTCCTCATTTTACAGATGAAAAGAATTAAGGCATTGAGATATTTAAGTGCTTTGCTGAGAATCAAACTGCAAAGCTGGGATTTAAATCGCACCATCTGATACCAAGTGCAGTGCTCTTCTGCCTTCACAGAAATGTCAGAAGATAGAACTGAGTAGAGTTTTTACTCTCCTGACAAAGAAAGACTTCTTTTGTAAGAACTCATACCTTTTAATGTCAGAAATTTCTTAGATTCTCATGTGATAATAAATGTAATACTATATCTGTTTATTAAGAAAATAGATAATGATAAAATAAATTCAGTAACATTTCTAAATACATTTGTACTTTCATAATCACAATACTTATACATTTGATATATGAAACTTTTTTTTCAATCCATAGAAGGAATTTTTATGTATTTGCAAACACCTTCTAGTATTCTACAAAATCACAGGTGCTTATCAGTCATAGATTGAGAGCCACTGTTGAGAGTTTAGGAGAGAGATCAGAGTTAGAAATGCCAATTTGAGTAATCCATGTAGAAATGACAAAAAAGATAAGCAAAGAAAGGGAAGTTGGTGCCAGAAAAGGGACATTCAGCATTGTTTATTCATAAGGCCTTCACAGTTAATATTGATCCTTCTCAAATCACCAGATATTGGCTTAACTGGGCCTTAGATGGGCTTAAACAAACTCTCGTCAAGCCATTCATCTGCCTATTTGACATGACTCGGGCTCAAAGAACAGAGATGGGAAAAAGTGATTTGGTCATCAATAAGTAAACAAGGTATTTATTGGGCCTCAGTGCAGGCACTCTGCCAGGCACACTGAATGATACAAAGAGGTAAAATTCATATATAACCTTGAAGGAAAATGAGACATGAAGGAACGATTTAATGAATATCACTTAAATGCTTAATTAGGGGAATACTATACAATCAGTGTTGCTGACAAGACCTGTAGAGACCATCTAGTCTAACTTATTCATTTTAAGTACTTTAGCTAAGGGAGCTTAAATGGTTTACCAGATAAATACCTGGAAAACAGGAGAGTCTGAGTCCATACCAGGTCCACTGTACTGAGATAGGAGTCAAGCAGTACTGATTTGTGCAGCTTACAGGTTCTCCAGCAAAAAATTAGACAGCAATAAGTGTTCAATAAAAACATTTATTTATATATAATATATATCATATATATTTTAAGTAAATATTTGAGTTTATCACTTTTCTAGTATTTCTTTGATAAAGCAAGGATGAGAATATGCTGCCTTCCATATCTTCTCATTTCTTCCCTGGCAACATAATCTGAAAAAAGACAGAAAAAGGTGAGAATATTTGAGGGTTCTTCCCCAGATGATATTATTTAATTGGAGCCTCACAGTCCATTCTGATGCATCTACTTTCATCCCAGGTTGGTTTGTTCAGTCATCTAGGAATGTGTCAAGTACACAATACGGAGGCAGTTCAGTGTGGTAGTAGATTTAGGGTCAAAAGGTCTGAGTTCCAATCCTGAACCTGCTGTTTATTGATCACTTAAAACCACTCACCTCCTGATCCTCATTCCACTCACCAATAAAATGGAAAAGTTGGGAGAGAGCCTCTAAGTTTCTTTCAGCTCTGTCTGTGATCATCTGTTCTTAGGTCAGTAAAATGGGAATAATGCTTAAACTTCCTCATAAGGTTGTTATAAGGATGCATTTTGTAAACTACAAATTACTGTATATATTACATATGAAGGAGTATTACTCTATTAATGGTAATTATTTCATGCTACCATGTATAGAGCATTGTTCAAAGAAGGTGCTGAGAAAAAAGGGGTGGGAATGTTGGTTAGAAAGAGAATATGACCTGCCCTTAAAGGACTTTATAATTTAGTTGGGAGACAGAATTCAATTGTATTCAGAACTGAAGAAACTTTCTTTAAAAAGCAGCATGTCCACAAGCTCTTGAGGTGTTGCAAAATAGAGGCAATCTAGTAAACTGAAGGGGACGCTAGCCTAAGTGTCTTGGATTCTAGTTCTGCTGCTGCCACTCACTAACTGGAAGACTTTATCTTATTATTTGTTACAGTCAAAAGATATGATCAAAATAAGGCTAGTCAGGTGGCTACTTGATAACTAGATGAGTTTCATTATCTTAATATTTATATGAAATTTTGGGGAAACACATTAATTAGATTTCATATTTTACACATGATCCAACCTAACTCTTCTCACTGCCCTCCTCCTCATCTTACTGAGAAGATGGAGGCCAGAGAAGTGAAGTTAATTTGTCCACTAGTAACAGATATAGGATTCAAAATTCAGGACCTATGATTTGAAATCCAGTGTGCTTTCGGCAATAATTAGCGAACTTGATAACTGAAGAGTTGTAAATCTTACAATTTGCATAATCTGCTACTCCCTCTCTTGGAAATTTTTCTACTTTCATATCATTCAAAATTATCTCAGGTTCTGTACCTTTATGTATAGCATTCCAGCTGAGTATCTTCAGTGTCTCCTGTTTTAGCAGTACCTGTGATGTTAATACAACTTTGCTCCTAGAGTTTATGAAGGAAAGAGAGGTCTAATATAACTGAAAGTTATCTACAAAGCTGAAGTGGAACTCTGACAAAGGATTGACATCACCAAGGCCTATTTATAAAATAAATGAAGAAGGTTAAGAAATAACCACAGATGGAGTAGCTGAATGGTGCAGTAAATAGAGTGACCGGCCTGTAGTCAAGAGGACCTGAGTTCAAATCCAGCCTCAGACACTTGGCAGTCACTAGCTATGTGACCCTGGGCAAGTCACCTGATCCTGATTGCCTCATACACACAAAAAAATAATAACTACAGAAATGCAAAAGAGAAGTATTTTATAAAGACCATACATCTGTTCCCTTTATGGAAGTTGTCTCTACAGTTATCCATACCCTGTACCACTACCTTTTTCTACTCTCCCATTTTCTGCTGGTTCCTTTCTTGATGTTTGTTTACAACATACACTTATATCTCCCCACAAACCAAAAACTCCCTTCATTTAATCCTTCCATTCATTGAAGGCAATGTCCTTCAGCTCTCCTTTCTTTCAATAGAAAAAGTTTTCCCCACCCACTGCCTCTATCCCTTTTTTCTGACTTCTCAACCCTTTGCAATCTGGCTTCTGTCCTCATATAATTGAAATTGCTCTCTGCCAAGTTACTAATGATCTCTTAATTGACAGATGTGAAGGCCTTTTCTCAATTCACATTCTTCTTGACCTCATTGCAGTATTTGTTGCAATTATTGACCACCCACTTCTCTTTATTCTTTAGATTTTCATGAAATTGCCTTGGTTTTATTCCTTCTTGTCTTGCTTTCCCCTCAGTCTCCATTTCTGGTTGTTCTTGATATCCATCATGACTCAAGATTCTATCCTGGCCTTTATCTTCTTTGTATCTTCTCTTTTTTCTTTTTTTCTCAACAATCACAAATTTTATTGTCTCTGCTTTGATTCAAGGCACTGGAGATAAACCTTATACCAAGAATTTTAGTAGCAGGGCAAATAACCTGGTGCTTTGGTTTCCTCATTTCTAATTTGATCAGCCTCATTATAGCAAATGGAGCCATTTTAAAAATGGACCACTCATGAATTGCCCTCATACTTCATAGGATTAGATGTTAAGAATGTTTAATCAATAATTTATAGCACATTACAATTATAAAGTATTGTGAATATATTTAATAATAGCTAGTTACCTCCTTAAAGCAATGTTTTGAGATTAATGAGATAATGTTTGTGAAAGACTTTGTGCTCCTCAGACAAAATATAATTCTCTTTAAGAAAACATGATTCTTAAATTTTGCATTATTTAAATGGTTTTCCCTCAAGTTCTAGCTGCGCTTTTCAAAAGCATATACAGCATGTAATAGCTTGAAGTCATCTTGGAGAAAGACAGTTTGCAACCCCCACAGAATTTATAAAATTTTTCATGTACCAGGGAATACTTCCCCCAAATTTTTTGTTTCTGTCTCTATTATCACCACTGTCTCAGTCAGTCTGTCTCAAAATCTTGGAATAACTCTTTGACTAAGTTTATGGGAAGAGATGGATTCATCAATCACTAATTCCTTTTGACTTTCAAACTGACTTTTTAATATCCTTTAATATTTATAATGACTTTAATAATAATATTGACTTTTAATCTCTTTCAGATTTTCCTTCATTTCCATCCCACTTTCACTACTCTAGTTTAGGCCCTTTCACATTTCCACTTTAGTTCAGGAAACATTCCTTAGGCACCTATATACGAGGACTGTACAAAGAGAGGAGAAGATTAAAAAGAAAATAAAAAACCCATGATCCCTGCTTTCAGGGATATCACTAGCTATCTTATGTATAAATGGCTAAAATGCCTCAATAGTATCCTGATGGTGTTAGGAGAAATCAAGGAAGATCTCTAGCATATTGAATAGACCTCTTAAGGCAAACTTGATGGGATATGAGTGACATAAGATGTGCAGATATAGATTGGTACGCTCTCACGCGCTCTCTCTCTCTGGCTGAGAAACACTATTGAGTAATTTGTGAACAAACAACATATGAATGCGATATTGTTTTAAGACACAGTAAAAGACAAAATGGATCAGTATTGAGGTTTCATAGTTCACAAATAACTGATGTAAAATAAAACACAATAAAGTGGCCTTCAAAATCCCATGAAGGATCCTTTCCAATCGTTAGATTCAGGAAAGACTATGTGAAGAGATTAGTATTTAAACTGAACTTGAAAGGATTTTAGGAAGTGATGTGAGGAAGACATTCCAGATGAGCAGAAATTTATGTTACATTTGTAGATGGTGAATATTCATCAACCACATGATATACAGGAAGCAGATTGGTTGGACCAGCCACATTAAATGGGGCAGAACTCTAAGTAAATTTTTTTAATGAAGTAACCTTTATCAAGGTATTAACTAGTAATTAACATATTAAATGTTAAAAGATTTAAAATATGACCATCCCAGGAACATTCTTTTTTTTCCCCCTAGATCAAAAAAACCATTAGCAAAGTAACAGGTGACAGGGCTTTATAGTTGTTTTAGGTTTTTGGGTTTTTTGTTTGTTTTGGTTTTTTTGCCTGAGAAATACATGATCATCATATTGACAAAGTTGTGACCAAAAAGGGAAAATAATGAATGTTATAGTCTGTGGGAAAACACACATTAGTGCACTGTCGGAGCTATGAATTTTAGAGGTATTTTGGAAAGCAGTTGAGAACTAGGCTAAAAAAATTTATTAAACCATGCATACAATGTCATTCAGAGATACTACTACTAGGCCTGCAAACAAAGAGGTCAGAGAAACAAGAAAAGGTTTTATGTATGCTTAAATATCTATGGCAGCTTTTCTTTTAATGTTGGCAAAGAACTTGAAAGCAAGGAGGTGCTCATCAATTGGAGACTTGACTGAACAAATTATGGCATATGAATGTAGAAGAATACAATCACAAAGAAAAAAATAAAGATGATTTCGGGAAAAACCTGGAAAGATTTACATGAACTGATACAGAATGATTTGAGCAGCATATTTGTCATTTTATCTTTTGATGTGTTTTAAACAATGTCACTACATTCATATGTTGTGTTTGTTCAGAAATATTCAAATATATCTGGGATCTCATTATAGATCACCCCAATCTATGTTTGCCTTAAGAGGTCTGCCCAGTCTGCTGGAGATCTTCCTTGCTTTTTCCTGACACCATGAAGATACCATTGGAACAATTCTAGCCATTTATATATGTATTTATAGCCTTTAATAGCTAGGTGGCATAGTGGATAAAGCAGTGGGTCTGGAGTCAAAAAATTCAAATCCCTTCCATTCTTAACAACTGTGATTCTGTGAAGTCATTTGACCTCTTTCTGCTAAAATAATTGTAATGTAAAGTATTTTGCAAACCTTAAAAATATGAGTCAGTTTGCTGTTGATATTATCATCATCATTCCTTGCTCTAGCCATGTGACCAGTCGATCAGTTCTTTCTGCCATACAGTATTTTAATGATATCCTTTATTCCTGTTGTTCTTTAGAGTTTCTCGTTGATTATGTTGCAGCCTGCTCCCACTCACCATGAACTTTTCCATTACCTTCTGTATGATCTTGAATTCCTTGTCATTAAAATGATATTCCAAGTCTCACTGAAAAACAGCAAAACTGGTAACTTGTTTATATTATATAGAAAACATGGGCCTTTGCTGTTATGGGAATTTGGGGAATCAGTAAAATACTTTGAAGTACAACTCTGGATCTATCTCATTATTCATCTATATTGATTTTCCCAGATATACATATTGTTGGTTAGATGTCTATTCAGTTGCTTGTTGAAATCTGGGTAGTAGACTTTTTTTCATCCAATTTTTCTTTCTCTTGGGAATGGAGAGGACAAATTCCTTTGAGTAATTACAGATCTCTCCCTGAAGGCTCTTGAATATCCTGGGGCTTGATGAATTCAACACACTTACATCACGCACAGGAACAACTTGAAAACCTCCATCTACTGAGAATTCCTCCTCAATCTGGACTCTAATATTTCTCTTTGTAGAGCATATGTTGATTTAATTTGGGAAGTGTTATTAAATTAACATCTTCATAGTATTTCCCTATTACTTTATCCTTAGCAAATAATGTTGGTATATAAGCTTCAGTTATTGTTGTGGTAATCGTTTTGCTTTTAACTTATCATTTATACTTCAATACATAATGAATCAATGCTTCTTGAAATCTTATGGATTTTAAGCATACAATAAAATAAAATCTACTTTGTCAACTCCTTTTTTTTTGCCACTCCACATAGATTTTTGTAAGTCATCCTTCCTTATAATTGCAATTTCTTACATATAGTTTTATTTATAGCAAGAATATTAAGGTTAATATGATTTAGTCCCCCAACAAAATAAATTACTTATTGATCATTTAGAATGTCAATAGTAAAATTAAGGTTTCTTAGGATCATCTGCCACATTTCCCCACCATTAATCATCAAAGCAGAAAAGGTTACGTACTGAAGGTCATTTTTTATTCTTGTCTGTTTCATGTGTTACTATGACCAAAAAAAAAGATGTCATCACCAAACAAGCTGGCCTGTTAGTGTTGTGCCTCCTGATGATTAGCAAAGCTTGTCCTCAGAAAATACTCAATCTCTTTCTGGGCTCATAATGACCACCTTTTCAGTATGGTAGAATGTTTCAGAACTTGTGTTCTTTGTCACATTGAGGCATTGGAGGTGGGACTTTTTATTTAACAAAGACAAACACATTACAGAAAAAGTATCGGATAGTTGAAAGAACTCTAGACTTTGAGTCAGAAGAACTGGGGTTGATCACAGGCTCTATCACTTATTCCCATATGATTCTTAAAAGAACATGCCATCTCTCTGATCTTCAGTTTCTCTATCTTTAAAAGGAGGAAGATTGACTAGATGGTGTTTAAGGTCCCCTGGACTTCTGAGTCCTCTGATTTACAAAATGTATTAACCTGGAATAGTTTAAAAGAAGTAATGGAGGATTAAGCTAATTAAGACATTGGTAAAAGTAGTAAAAATCTTCATCCCAGAATAAATGCCATAGATTGTGTTATACAAAGTTAATAAAGAATTCCTGATTATATAGATTATTTGGCAGTAGCAGGATGGTACAATGAATAGAGCACTGGGCTTGGATCATGAAGATGAGTTCAAATCTGGCCTCAGATATTTGCTAGCTATTTGAACTTGGTCTTATTAATTGACCTTGTTTGCCTCAGTTTCTCATCTATAAAATGATCCAGAGAAGGAAATGGCAAACCACTCCAGTATGTTTACCAAGAAAACCCCAATGGGTGGTTATGAAGAGTCAGACATGACTAAAGCAACTCAACAGAATCAACCTTGGAAAATGGAGGGGATATATAGATAGTTTAAAATATGAATGCCAATTATGTAGGCATATAAACCAAGGAGAGGAACAGATATTATTATTTAACATTTCCATAAAATTGTTTCTTGAAAAGAGAAAGAAAGAAGATAGAAAAAGAGAATAGCTGCCTATTGTTTGGATATTTACATGTCACCCAAAAGAATGTAGTGTAAAAGTGAGTTGTCTCTGGTAACATCATAAATTTAAATCAAGACACTACTTGATTGAAAGTGGATTGTCACATCTTTAAGAATTAAGACAAATGTGTATTGAAAAAAGAAGGGAAAATAATAAACCACATAAAAATTATGTATCCTGCCTAACAGCAACATAGCACTTGATATAAAATACAAATGATCTATTAAAATTAAGATACTTTTTTTATCCCAAGAAGACTGTAAGATTTTTTTCCCCTCTTTTATGTCTCATCTATAGAACAGATAATGATATAATCCATTATAGGTAATCCATTACCTCCATTAGTGAGGTAATGGATAACAAATATAACATACACAAATATCCCCAGTACTTTTCCCACAAACTATTCCTTTATTCTCAGTAGTGATGTGTGACAGATCCTAGGGAATTCTTGAAGGAATTATCATAGCACATCTTGCATCTTTAGTTTACACTTGCTCTACAGGTTATCATAATTACATAAGGGAAATAAAAATCCATTTTGTCCCAAGACAACAGACAAACATTAATCTCTGAGAATATATGGTTATTTATTTAAATAGAAATAAAATGCTACCTGATATATACAATGAATAGTGTGTCAAATTAAAATCGAAATGGGTCCATAAGAATCCTTGCCCTAGAAATCATATATCAATGTTATCTATATTCTGTTGTATTTTTCAAAATTTTGTACATATTTTAATCTGAGAAATGGCCTGCAGCCTAGAGTTTTGACACTTCTGGATTAGATAACCATTGTGGCCAGTTTTATCCCCAAACGTGATCTCAAGTACCTTTTTTTAATGTGATTAAGTGAACAAAGTTGCAGTAAAATTGTTTGAGAATATTTGTTGATCTGTGTATAGTGTTTAGCAAAGTATATAGGCTTTTTATAGTAGTAGGAGATAGAAATACTTTGTCTACTTCCTTGATGGAAAACTCCATCTTCCAGTGAACTAAAGCAAATAATGGAGTTTAATATTTCTTCTGAGAAATAGTGATTCTGAGTCTTTTTAATAGTCAGACCTTAGAATTATTAACTAAAATGTCATCCTAGTTGATCTCAATTGCAGTTACTGGGAAAATGAACACCTTGATTAACCAGAAATCAAATAGACCATTTCACTGTACTGTCAGAGTAATAGCATTTTTAGTTGCTGAAACTTTATTTTTCCTTTTAAGGTACTTATGGTATTAATTTAAAGAGAAAATCACAGAAGAAAAGATAAGCCTCTGTGAAACATGATCAGGTCATTCATACAAGAAGCATCTGCATCTTTAGAAATGCAGCATTTCTCCAGCTTCTACAGCTGAATATCCAAGAGTAGTAACAAATTAAGGAACATTCCTTAATTGTAAATATCACTATAAGTATTTATATTCTTAAATTCATTTGCTTGGAACAAAAACTAGCCTGGAATTTTCAATAGTGTTTCCATTCTTTTTTTTTAATAATTAAAGATTTTTATTTAGAATTTTGAATTCTAAATTCTATCCTTCCCTCCCTCTTGTCCTTGAGATGGTAAACAATTAGATATAAGTTACATATGTGCAATTATATAAAACATTTTCATTTTAGTCATTTTTGTACAAGACTGGAGTAAAAGGGGGAAAAAAAGAAAGTGAAAAATAGCATAACATCCATATTCTTAACATCACAACTTTTATTTATGTTAGACTTTCAATCATTACTTCTTCTTAGCCATGCTGTAAATAGATATCTACCAGTTAGGTCTGACATAAAGGAAAACATCATGCTGAAGTTCTTTGATCATGATACTACATCATACATTAAACTCTTCATTTGTCAAAATCCAAATGACAAAAATATTCATATAACTACTATTCATCATGTAGTATTCTGTAATGAAATTTATATTTGTAATGATGTAAAGAAATTGTGTTTAGGACAGTTTGGATGTTATTTATACTTTATTCTTTATGACTATAGATTTAAAGTTAGAAAAAACTTCAAAGGTCAAAGGCATTGTTGAAAGTGCCTTTTTTCACTATACCATGCTCTAATTCTTGAAGATAAGTGAAAATCTGCATTATATGTGTTAACACTTGATTAATGAGAATGTTAAATTTATTAAATTATTCTGTTTCTCAGCCATTCTGAATAATAGGGAGTTTGCTGTCTATAACTTGGGTGGCCATGGATAAGTCATTTTATTCTATGTTTCCTTTTCCTCATTTCTAAAGTAAAGATTTTGAAGTAAATTACTTTTGAATGTCCTTTAGAAACCACTCATATTAAGGTTTCACATGCAAGGGCATAGGGAAATTATGGTCCTTTGTATTTACTGAACAAGATGTTTGACAGCTTGATATGTGATTCTTTGGATATTGATTTTACATAAACTCCCTTAAATAATCAAATTTCAAAAGTCATCTCAAATAGGAATTTCAAGTTGGAATCAAAACATTGAAAAAAACCTCCTTTTTGCTTCCATGGAGTCAAGGGTAAGCTATAGAGGGAAGATGACTGCTGTATTTCATTTCTTTCTTGGCTAGTTTGCATTCTGCCTGTTTAGTCTCAGAAGCGCTACATCCCTCTTTTTTCTCTTCCCTTCTACTAGCCATCCAAAAAAAGATTTAATAAAATTTTTTAGTGTTTTTGAGGAATCTTAATATTTCTGATGAACTTAAATGAAACATGCTTCTGGCAAGAGACTGAGGTGTGCAATAAATGTTTAACTCTTAACTCAGAGTGAAAGAGGTAGAAAGGAACCCACATATGAGTTTTTTCCCCTAAATTTTGGAGTAGGCTTATTAAGTGAAAAATTATAAAGTAGTATCTGGGGACAGAAGTAATTAAATAAAAGTTGGATCAATAGAAAAATGAAGCCTTTAAGTTTTCCCAGAATAGCCTTAAGAAGATGCATGCCCTTGCTGTTTCTGTCTAGAAATTTGTAGTTATTTAGAAGTGATGTGATCATGTTTGTATATGGAGCCTCTTATGATTAGAATAATATACATAGCAAGTTTAAGCAATTTCACCTAAGATTTTTCTAGACATTGTAGGACTCAGAATTTAAAAACCTCTCTTTACTTCCTTGTACTATTAAAATTTGGTAGGAATACAACATCAAATTATATAACCAACATGTTGTGTATGTTACCTGGCCTTGTAATTTTTGGATTTGGCTACATTATTTACAAATATTAAGCATCCATATAACTAGTAACTTTTTGTTTGTTTAAAGCATTTTTAATGCTTTAAAGTTTTAATGCTTTTTAGTCTCATGAGTAAAATGAAAGAAATAAAAAGATCCATTATTTTAGGAATGTAGAAACTGAAGCACATAGAAAGTATATCCTAAAATTGAGAAAAGCCTCCTCAAGTTTCCCTTCCTCCATTTGTCTTCTATTTAAATTCTTTAACAAGGGCAAGATTTGAGAAATGATAATCTAGTGTATATTATAAAAAATATACCGAAGTTCACATTTAAGGCTATCAGATAGCTGGAGTTCCTTAAAAAAAAAAAAAAAAGACGACTAAGAAGAAGAATTGACTTGGGAGGGGGAACATTGAAATTACTAAAAATAAGATGGAAAAAGCCTGTAGAAAGAAACAATTATGAGGCTTGTATTTAATCCCTTTTTATTTTCCTAGACTTCAGTCATGTCAGTTATCTAGCCATGGTGCTTACATTACTTAATTAGGACAGTTGAGACAGCAATGGGAATAGAAGCTGCCTGCATAGTGAAAAGGTAACAATTTAAAACCTATCACACTCTCATATGAGTTGGGTAGATGGAGATAAAGCCTATTAAGGACCTCATTCAAGGAGAAGCACTTGACATTGATCACTTGTGAAAAGGAATTTTTTCCCCTACCCCAAAACACATTTTCATGTGTTTGTACATACAGACTCTAAGCATTGGTACATCTGATCATCAGCTTGTGGAATTACTAACATTGAGCTGCCTTGAAGGAACAGACAAGGTTATTAACTTTGGCAGGAAATGGAAATTTGTCTTTAATATACATGTGAAATTGAATTGTCTGTAGCATGAAGCTTTGGAGATTACCCATGCAAAATGAGAAAACGATCTAAATTTAAAATTGGCCTCAGTACAGTGGAAAGTAATTTTGTAGGCTGCGTTCTTCCTGCATTGAAATCTGTACAGAGATGGGCTCTATTAATTTAGACTTAAACACAGAACCTGTGTCTTCTTAGAAATGGTTAATGAGATGGAAAGTGTACCATAAGGGGAAAAAATGAGAATTCTAGAAATGCTCCAGGCAAGAAGGTTCTCTATGTCTTAGCCTTTGAGTCTGCAGTGAGGCCAATTGTCTTTAGAAAGAAGGTTCTTCCTATTGTGACATTTGGAATAAGGAAATCCTGATGATTCCTGTTTTGTATGACGGTCCTCAGAAGAAGACTAGGAAGGGAGTAGAGAAGGGCTCAAAGACAGAGCCCCTGACACGGTTTTTATAATGTCAGTGCTGATGTGGCTGAGTGCCTATAGGAAAAAGCTGGAGGAAGTAGAATATACTTTTATGTGTTTCTTAAAAGGCCTGCCTATGGCAAACAAGAAGACAGGATAGAAGAGCAAAATATTTCTCTTTATTATTATGAAAAGAAAATCATCTTCCTCCTGAAGATAAACTGAGCTCTTCCTATCTACACATCAATTTAGTTTCCCTTTTTATGCTCACTGATTCCTGATTATTTGTACATGGAGTTCGGCTGTCTGTTTAATTACTAACAAGTTCAGCTGTCTGTTTAATTACCTACAAGTTATTGAGAGGTAGCAAGACATAATGTAGAGATCTGACATTGGTTCCCGGAAGACCTGGGTCCGAGTCTGATACATGCTGGCTGTTTAACCTCAAGCAAATTAATGAAGCTCTCAGTGCCCCCAGACAGCTCTCTTAGCTGCTGTAGAAAATGAATACAATTTGGTGATGTGCATTCGTAGAGGGAGTTTCCTCATTAAGAGTTCATTACATTTTTGAAATTTCAAGGTGCAGAATTAAGAAAAAAAAAGTGTTGGTGCACTAGTCACTGTGAAGGTAAAGATCAGTAATTTTGCCTTTCTCAATGAGGGGCAGCCTGATATCATTAAAAGAGCAGCTATCTTGAAGTTAGAAAAAGGTAGGTTCAAGCTTCAACTCTGACGCTTACGTATTCTATGACTTGATTCTGTTTCTTCATATCTGTTTCTCATGCAAGAGTTGGACAAGATAAATCTCTGTTTTCTAAGAGTTATAAATTCTGTGGGACTTACTAGCACTCAGTCCCTGAGCAAATCACTTAAACTCTCTTAATCTTAGTTTCCTTTTCAAATGGGGATGATAACTTATACTGTTAATCTTACATTTTGGTTGTGAGGCAAATTATTTGTGAACTATAGAACATATTTTAATTGATTTTTCTATTCACTACTATCAACCAACTTAATTCTTTAATTCAGTTATTTGGCAAAATTTTATTGAGTGCTTTGTGTACTAGTCACTATGGGAATGATAAAAGGATGTACAATTAGTTGCTGCATTCTGTTTTAAGCAAGAGAAAGGAAGGAAGAGGGAAAATAAGCATTAACAGTGCACTTGCTAAGCATTTTACAGATTTTCTCCCAGGTGATCCTTCTAACCACCCTGTGAGGAAAGTGCTGTTATTATCTCCATTTTACAGTTGAAGAAACTGAGGTTAAGTGACTTGCCCAGAGTCACACAGCTAGTATCTGATGCTAATTTGAACTTGTCATCCTGACCCAAGACCCACCTACCTGCTTCTGTTAGACAGTGTACCAAAAGACAGCTTCAGTTGGCCCATCCTTACCTTAATAAATATTTCCTTTCCAGGCATTGCTCTACTGTACTTACATCTCTATGAAGTGTATGGAGACCCAGTCTACCTACAAATGTCCCATGAATACGTAAAAAAGAGCTTAAGTACCCTGACCAAGCGCACCATCACCTTCCTTTGTGGGGATGCTGGCCCCTTAGCAATAGGAGCTGTGGTGTACCACAAGATGGGGAATGAGAAACAGGTAGAGGACTGCCTCACTCGGTAAGTTTATTTGGGAGTGGATTATCTTACCTAGATATTACAAAATGCACTCATTTCACCTATGTAATCAGGGTTAAATCAAGAATATTCTAAGGAACATTACTTTTTATGTATAAAAGTCCTTTCCCCCCCCCCCCCCAGTATTCCTATTATGATCATCTGAGTAATTGCATACAATTCCCTTATTGTATTTAGGGTTTAGGGCTATAATTTCTGTTTCATAGCAAGTTATCTTGACATTAGTATGCTCAAAATTTAGCAGCCATTCAGTGATAGTCCTAACAGTAGAACTAAATCTCTTCACTCTGAATCCAGCTGGGAAGCTCCCTGTGTTAACAGCTATATTTCAGGTGAAGAAACACTGATTATTCTTAGTTATTAGCATTTTTTTCCTTCTGTTAAAGCTGATTTGCCCAACTTTAACCAAAAAAAAAACAAACAAACAAAAAAAAACTATTCCATGTCCAGTGCAAGGTGAAACATAAAACCTGAAACAAATTATTTCATTTTTAGCTAAGCAAGTTCAGAGTTCTTTGGAAACTCAGAGTTCTTTGGAAACTTTGTTTTATGACTCCTCCTCATAGATTAAATAATAACAAATGAGGTAAGCCCAATGTTACATTTCAATTTTATTATGACCACTACAGTCATAAACTCTTTTAATCAAATGTTAATCCATTCTTTTTTTTTTTTTTAACATTTTCCTTCAAGTATAGTACAAAATGCAGCTATGTGATAGGAACATTCATTATGGTGCCATCTTTCTTTTCTCAGTTTTTAAGACTTTGTATCAGAGCAAATAAGAATTTGAAACACATACATCCTATATAGTTCCTTCTCATTAACAAAGCCATAAATTCATTTTATCCCGAAGCTCATAGCATCAGAACTCTGTACTTGATCTTAATGCTTTTATCACAAGAGAAAACTTGAACTTTTCCTTCTTATGCACCAAACTACTTTTCCCTCTGGTCTTTCATTTTCTGTGTTACTCTTCTTTTGCTTTCTCTTGGTTCTCATCTAGTATGTCACAATCCTTTGATGAAATAAATTTATCTCTCAACTCATGTTGTGTACTGAAATGGGTTCTACTTCCAGCATTACATCCTTACTACACCCTCTTAGGTGGTCTTAAAGAAACAGTCTTTTGGGAGTGAATAATTTTAGAAAGTTAACATCATAGTATTATACTTGAATATGTGCATATTGGAGCCTTATATTACTTTAAACAAAAAGTATCGTTAAGGAGTACCAGATGTTCCGAGTTTATACTATATCCATTTTTACCGTTTTTACTCTTCCTATCCAGAGATCTTAAAAGGTGTCCCCAAATGAATATAATTATCACCATTTTATAATCAGGGAAGTGATTTACTCTTAAATTATTACAAACCATTTTGAGAATGATCTAAAACTTACTTTTTGGTTTTGTACAAAAAGGATAATAGAGAATTTCCTTTATAGTATGATGTGTCTAGAAAAGGCTTCTTGGAAAAACTTGCTAAGTTGATTTCCTTGTACAGTCCAAAATTTCCTCCAAACAACTTGACATCGTAAAAACTGTCTGAGAGATGGCAAACAGAATTGTTTCTTTTTATGCTTTTATTTTCCCTTCAACACTTATTTCATTGCTTTATTCACTGTAATAAAAAAAGTGTTATGTTACAATCAATATCACCAGCATTTCAAAACAAATAAATGGAAAAACAAATATCTACTTCTAAATTCTAAAGTTTCTGAAACACTTAAAATATCCATTATACTTATAAATTCCATTATCTCTTCAGTTTATCATCATTGTACAAAATATAAAACATGCAGTTAAAAGAAAACATTGCCTTTAATGATCATTGAACCGAATTGATGAATTTCGTGACTTGAATTCATACACAAGTATGAAATAGCTGTGTTTTCTCCAAAACTGTACAGTTTAATTTCAATGGGATACTATCCTTTATTATAATATATTTAAAGAGGATTCACTTCTTTGTTGAATTTTGATAAGAGAAAATTTTGTCAGAATTCTAATTCTGTACTGCCATCTATTGGCAGTTAGTAAGCTCACAGCCCTGGAATAACAGGCTTTGGGGGGGGGGGGAAATCTGAGGGAAAAAGAATAGCAATTGAAACTTACTACAAGGTTTCATTGAAGACCTTCTCAACAATATGATCAATTATTATGTTGGCAAAGTAGAAAATAAAGTGATTTATTAAAACCATTCTTCTACAAGGCAATTTTTTTTTCTTTTGGGATTTTGATAATATTGAAAGTATTAATTCATTCTGGATTTTGTTGAAGCCTTGCCTACCACTTATTTTCATTTGTAATTTAAATGTAATTTAAATTTACAAATTTCATTTGTAATTTAATGCAATATCTTAGAATCATAGTGATAGAGCTAGAAGAAACCTCAGTAAAGATCACCTAGTCTGCCCCCTCACTACATACAATTTTACGTGAGGAAAATTTAGTTTATAGAAGCACCTGAATTGTCCAGGGTTACAGGGTCCTAGTCAATAAGATTGCTTATCATCCCAGGAAAGATTAAGAGAATTTAGAATTCAAAACTTTTTAAAAATTTAATGTTAAAAATTATTTTACATGTAATTAAAGGGGAAATAAGATAAAATAATTATTTTTTTAAAGCATTCAGTGTTATTTAATTAAAAGACAAAAAAAATCTAGAACTCACAGAGATCTCATGAGGGAAAGTTTCATATTCCTGAAGAATTCTGTAAAGCTGAAAAACCCACTTTTTGCCTAAAATATTGTTTATATCCTAAAATGTCTTGCTTCAAAATTGCTAAATTTTGTTTTATTTATAAATGATCATAAGATTTTATGAAAAAAATAATCCATATTTTTATAGAGAACTTCTGTGAAACTAGTAGAAAAAATGGAATTTTCTGAAGTATTTGGATGAAGTACTTGACTTACTTAACTGCTATTGGAGTAAAATTAGCACCAAAAAATATCATGGGATATTCTGAGAGAAAGGAATAAAAAAGACCTTAGATGCCAGTGTCTAAAAACAGGTACAGAAGTATTGTGTACATGTAAAATGTAAACATTTGGCTTGTCAGTTAAGTTTGGAGCCATTTTTTTCTACAGCTAGAAGAATAAGCCCCACTGTTATGATTCCCTTAGAGCCCATATAAGATATTTCAGATAACTGGACTCCTTGAGTAGCCTATTTATTAACATCTGCATAAAACTGTAGTATTAGTCCCTGTGCATCCTTGCCTCTTTTACAAATTCTTTTAAAAGGCATTATACCAAAATTTGGTTTTTTTTAAATGCTAATTTAAGCTTTTTAGTTTTCAAAACACATGCAAAGATAGTTTTCATCATTTATCCTTGCAAAACCTTGTGTTCCAAGTTTTTCTCTCCCTTCCCCCATCCCTCCTCCCTTATTTCCACATTTATCATGCTGCGCAAAGAAAATCAGATCAAAAGAAAAAAAATTTAAAAAAAAAAAAGCAAACAACAATAACCAAGGTGAAAATACCATGCTGTGATCCACAGTTCTCTCTCTGAATGCAGATGGCTCTCTTCGTCCCAAGTCCATTAGAACTGGCAGGAATCACCCCATTGTTGAATTGATCATCTCATAATCTTACTGTTGACGTGTGCAATGATCTCTTAGTTCTGTTCACTTGACTTAGCATCAGTTCATATAAATCTCTCTGAAATTATCTTGTTGGTTGTTTCTTACAGAACAATAATATTCCATGACATTCATATACCATAATTTATTCAGCCACTCTCCAATTGATTGGCATCCATTCAGTTTCCAGTTTCTAGCCACTACAAAAAGGGCTGCCACAAACGTTTTTGCACATGTGGGGCCCTCTCACTCCTTTAAGATCTCTTTGGGATATAGGCCCAATAGAAACACTGCTGGACAAAGGTTATACACAGTTTGATACCCTTTGGACATAGTTCCAAATTGCTCTCCAGAATGGTTGGATCAGTTTACAACTCCATCAACAATGTATTAGTGTCCCAGTTTTCCCATATCCTCTTCAACATTTATCATTGTCTTTTCCTGTTACTTTAGCCATTCTGAAGAGGTATGAATTGTATATCAGAGTTTTTACTGAGATTGTAATCCTATTTTATACTTGTCCAATAAATATTTTTCAACCTTACTCAAATACTTGCTATGCTTACATCTCCACTTTCATAATATACAATAAAAATATATTTAATACAATATTAATATATAATAAAAATATTTTAAGATGTTATAATACTCAATTATTGTAATACCTCAGTGCTAGAATCCTGCCTGTGCATAACTTTTTGATATGTCAGTCTTTATAGTTCTCCTAGTTTCACTCTTAGCCAACAGCATTGTGAGAATTGGCATCCCTGAAATGCATGACTTAGAATGATCTCTTGAATACAAACAAGAAGAATCTGTGAAATATAAAATGAAAATCTTTGACCAAGAAGGGACAAATCCATTTAAATTAACCCCTTTAATTTATAGGTGAGAAAACTGGAGATTTACAGGGGATAAGTGACTTTTCCAAAATCACTGCTAATTTGTGGCAGAATTACAAGACTCCTAAGCCTGGTTCAGTGCCATGCTTTTTCCAGTACTTCATACTAAAGTTGCCTTTTAAAATTTTCTCTTTTGCTTTGAGAGTCCTGAAGAAATATTTCTGCAATATGTGATTTCTAGTGAGTTTTTCCCTTTGTAAGTTGGAAATGGCAACAGGAGTCACCTCAAAGAACCTGTCAACTCTGCTGAAAAAGAAAGCAAGACTACAGGAAATAAGGTTGTACAGTTGATCTAAATCTGTGGGAAGAAAGAGATCAACCCTGTAATAGCAACTGACAAAAAAAGGCAGGGAGGGGTTTCCTCCCTCAAAGTTTAGGCTTAAAAAAATGAATGAAAAGTTGTTGCTCATTAGGGGCAGCTAGATAGTGCAGTGGATAGAGCACCAGCCCTGAAGTCAGGAGGACCTGAGTTCAAATTTGACCTCAGACACTTAACACTTCCTAGCTGTGTCACCCTGGGCAAGTCACTTAACCCCAATTACCTCGGGAAAAAAAAGAAAAGTTGTTGCTCACCTTACTATTGAAATAATGGGATGCTCTGTTTATTTTTGTAAGTCTTATTGGTGAAGTGGATAGAATGCTGGGCCTGGAGTCAGGAAGAGTCATCCCTATTGAGTTCAAATCTGGCCTCAGACTCTTGCTAGCTGTGTGATCCTGCGCAAGTCACCTAACTCTCTTTGCCTCAGTTTCCTCATATGTAAAATAAGCTAGAGAAGGAAATAGCAAACCACTCCAGTAACTTTGCCAAGAAAACCCCAAAAGGAGTCAGAAGAGCTGGACATAACTGAATAGCAACAAAATATGATGCAATCTTCAAACATAATGCTTCAAGTTTTTACATATCAAGATAGATCAACTCTTAAATTTAAAAAAGTACAAGTTGATTATATCAATTTATTCTGTTTTAGCAGGTAGTAGAGTGGATAGACTAGTAGTCTTGGAGTCAAGAATGCCTGGGTTGGGGGCAGTTAGGTGGCGCAGTGGATAGAGCACTAGCCCTGAAGTCAGGAGGACCTGAATTCAAATTTGATCTCAGACACTTAACATTCCCTAGCTGTGTGACCCTGGACAAATCACTTAACCTCAATTGCCTCAGCAAAAAGAAAAAAGGAAAAAAAAAAAAAAAAGAATGCCTGGGTTTGGATTCTGTTCAGAAATTGACTAGTTGTGTGCACCCTGGGCAAGTTATTTAATTTCTCAGTCTCAAATTTCTCATCTCAAAAAGGGGTTATGATAGCTCCTACTTCATTCAGCAGGTGGTTGTGAGCATCAAATGAAATAATGTGTGTAAAGTACTTTGTAAACTTTAAAGCACTGTATTAATGTAGCTGATAGTATTGTTAGTATTAGCACGTGACATGTTTGTGTTAGCACGTGACATGTTTGTAATATTTGTCAATTATAACAGGAATTAACTGAATTCTTTAAAACCATTCAGTCTTGGTATTTTTTGTTTTAATTTAGTATGAACCATTTCCTCTTTTAAATCTTTTCTCTAAGAAATTTTACCATCTCACCAGACAAGCTGCTCTTCAAAAGCAATGCAGTTGGAACTTAATTTTCTCAAATCAAAAAAAAAAAAAAAAAAAAAAAAAAACGTATTTGAGAAGTATCAAAGTTTTTAGAATTTAAAAGTAGCATAATATACACTCTGCTATATCCATTTTATTTAGAATTTGAGTTATAAGAGATTTTAGCATCTAGGATCATAGATTTAGAGCTAAAAGAAACGAGACATTTTGTCATCTGAACCTCTCATTTTACAAATGAAGACACATAGCCCTGAAAAGGTGAAGTGATTTCCTGTAAGACCATTTTCATAATTAACTAAGGATAGCAGTAATTTGCCTTTTACAGAGGTTAGAAATAAGAAATTGCCTACAAAATAAAATTATATGCATATTGTTATTGGAGTTTTATGATAATATCAAAATTCTTTATTGATGTGTGTGTGTTACCAAATGACAAGGAAAATAGGAAAATACCCTGGAATCTTAACCAAAAAAAAAATTAAATAATTCAGTGTAAGAAAAATTCAACTTATATGATTATTAACTTCCTCCAAGAGGGAAGTTAATTACTGAAATATCAGAAGCAATTCATTTTAAAGCATCCTCTTCTTTAGAATGTACACCAAGGACAGATTTTTAAAAAAATTTAATAGCATTTTAAGAGTTGTGTAGACCAATTAAACCAGACTTTTACCTGCAAAAGGAGGAGAGGAACATATATAAATAGAAGTAGCCAGAGTGATGGAGGGCTCTATGCATGTAGTCCCTTTCTTTTTCCAATTTGTTTGAGATTGCTCTATTCAAATATACTGGGGTATGCTTTTACTGAATTTTTTCATTGATGTCTTTGTCTCCCTTACCATAAAATTACATATATTCTGTATAACAGCCAAAGACCATCTTTTATGTCTCCCAAAAGAAGTTAACAACAGGCTCATGACAGTGGGATTGCTTGGTCCCTGATGAAGTCAAAGAAAAATTTTTGAAGATCTGAAAACTCTCATCATCTGTGTGCTTAAAGAGATAAAGCTTGTAATTTTGAATTCTTAAAGCTGATTGAAGTCTTCCATATTACATGGCAAGAGGAAGTTATGCCCCAGTAGTTTAAGAATGTCTCTATTGTCCATTTCTATAAAGAAAAAGGAAATGGATTATACCTGTGACAGTCACAGGGTGGGATCTCTTAATCATTGCTGGCAGGATTCGTGTCAGAATCTTCCTCAAGGGACTGATCTTTCTCCTGGAAGATGGTTATCTACCTGAGTGTCAACATGGCTTCAGAAACGACCAAGTAGTAGTTGATATGGTGTTTGCTGCCCAACATCTCCAAGAGAAATGCCAAGTGCAGAGCAGATTTCTGTGACGTGATGTTCATTGATCTGACCAAGGCTTTTGGTTACAGGGACTGAGGGAAAATCATGGCCAAATTCAATTGTCTGAAGTTCATCAGTCTTGTACATCAATTTTGTGACAAAATGCTTGCACAGGTTCTAGTTAACGAATGAATTATACTCTTGCACTTTCCCAGTCTCCAATGGCGTGAAAGCAAAGGCTCTGTGCTTGCTCATGTTTTTTGAAAAGCATGATGTTTTCAGCTATGTTGTTAGAAGCCTTTAGAGAAGATGAAAATGACAAGGTCAGCCACTGCACTGTTGAAATTATTTAATTTGAAGACTACATACCAGTACTAAAGTGGAAAGAGAGTTGATATGTGACTTTTTGTTTGCAGATAATGGTGTACTTAATGCAGCCTCTGAGAATGAGATGCAACCAAGTATGAATAGACTTTCTATATCTTGTGCTAATTTTGGCCTGACAATTAAGAGCAAGAAAACACAAGTTGTCCATCTGCTAGCACCACACCATCCAATGTTGGAACCATTGGTTATAGCAGATGGAGAAATTTTGAGTGCTGTGGATAAGTTCACTCAACTAAGTTCAGTATATTTTCTGGGGATGTACACATAGTGAAGTGTGTGTGTGTGTGTGTGTATGAGATGAGGTTGATGAACACATTGTCAGAACTAGTTTAGTGTGTGGAAGACTAAAGGAAAATGTGGGAGAACAGAGGTATTAACTGCTGACCAAACTGAAGTGCTATAGAGCTATTGTGCTGACCTCATTATATAGCTGTGAAACCTGATCAGTCTACCTGTGCCATGCTAGGAAACTGATTCATTTTCATTTGAATTGTCTTAGATTCTGAAGAACACTTGGCAAGATTAGCATTGGACAGTGAGGTTCTTTAGCTGAACTACAAACGCTAAGGCAGAGAGCTCAACTCCAATAGGCTGTCCCATCATTTGAATACCAAACATACATTTACCTAAAAAACTAGTTTATTGAGAACTTGCACAAGAAAGTACTCCCATGCAAGTCAGAAGAAATGTGACACAAGAACATTTGACAATCTCTCTAAAGAACTTTGGAGTTGATTTGAGACATATTAGCACTGACACAGAACCACTCCTCATGCTCACATCAAAGAAGGCACTGTGCTTTATGAAGAAAGCAGAATTGCAGTAGCTCAAAGGAAATGTGAGATATACACATTTAGAGACATTCCCACTCCAAATTTCTGTGTAAATTACATGTCCCATCCTGTGGTAGAGCTTTCCATAGTCAGACACAGTGCACCTTGGCCCAAAGTAGTGAGGTCATTTTGGCCCTCTTCAGGGAAAAAAAAAAAAAGACAACCACCATAATAGGGATAGAAAATGGATCTGTTATTTCATTCAAGAATCTTTGTGTGAAGAAAATCCCTCTGCCAATACAGGTTAGCACCACATTTGCAAAGAGAGTTTACCTCTTAGATAATACCCAAGTGTGTGTCAGAGGTAGGACTTCAGCCTGGGACTTCTTAAGGCCAGTTCTCTGTCCATTCCGCCATGCTACCTCTTTCTTCTTGGGAACTGTTATATGTAGTTTCCTTTCCCAGAGTCTGATGAAGATGGAGCCACAGGATTTTTCACAGGTGGTAAAGCAGAAGTATATAGCTCCTTGTATACTTTTGCACGTCAGTATTCTGGTATTACTAGAATGCTGGTGCTTTGTATTCAATTCACAAATTGCAGTTAATTAAGGTGTATTCAGCTCTATCTCTCTTCCTTGAAAACCCAAACAGAACTAGTTGCAGAGCTTTATTTACATGTCTGCCTTTATACTCCGCCCACATCCCTTTTATGTATCTTTTTGTTTTCAGTCTTCTCCACCTGAGTAAGCTTGACCCCCGAGCTCCTGATGAAATGCTCTATGGACGAATGGGCTACATTTATGCTTTGCTTTTTGTGAACAAATACTTTGGACAAGAAAAGATACCTCAGCACCATATTCAGCAGGTACCCAGCCCTCTACCAGTCACTGTATATTTTTAAAAATTTTTTCTTAATGCTTTTGATGGGTTCCTCCTACTCACTGTTCTTCCAAAATATGACTTTGTTCCTGTGCAGTACCTCAAGGTCTTCTGAGATGGTGGGATTATGTATAATCTCTAAGATTCACATACATTCAGGCAGTATAATATGACATTGAGAGTTATGCCAAGTGACAAACTATGTCATTTCCATTAAAGAATCCATCTCCTTGCAGTGGAGAAATTAGTCAGATGCCTCCTTCCACATAAAGATCTTTAAATAAATATTATTTTCTTCTAACAAATAATTTGTTACCTGAAAGCATTTAGGAACTTTTATCTTTGTTTTCAGAAAAGAGCTATAAAGGCTTTTGTGCACAAAATTGTAATAATATCTGTAGACTAGTGTCTACTATATCTGTAGTTTTCCCATACTTCTTAACAAGATAAGTTCCTTATTCCATATCAGGATATTTTTATTCTAAGTTCAGTTATTCACATTTGGTTCCTCCCTACAGATTTGTGATATGGTAATATCATCAGGTGAGGGTCTTGCCAGAAAGAGAAACTTCATTTCAAAGACACCACTGATGTATGAATGGTATCAAGAATATTATGTAGGTGCTGCCCATGGACTGGCAGGTATTTACTACTTCTTGATGCAGGTAGGAATGATTAAATTAAGAATTCATAAGTTGTTTTGTTTTCTTTTCCCTCAGTTTTGCAGATCTTGATTAGCAGCATAGATTGATTGGTTCCATAAAAGCATGACTATGGGAGAAATGGTTAGAGGCAATAGGACAATTAGTTCCATAATTTTTAAGGGTTGTGCTTCATAATGAGAAATTATTTCTTTTATTTAAGACATTCATCAAAAGAAGTAAATGCCATTGCTTTTACTTTATAATTTTGGTTTTTTTAAATGCATTTTAATTGATATCTTTTATTTTTACATCCTTCCCTAATTTTAAAAGCCAAAAGAAAGAAAAAAAGGGGGGGGGGATCAGCATAACCCATCAGTACATCAAAAATGTCTGGAAATATGCATAATGTACAGTATATGTAAACCTACTTGTGCAAAAGATTAGGTTAGGAGCATCTTATTTCACTTTTTATCACTTTTTTTGAGCTCATGCTTGTTCTATAATTTTGAAGCATTCACTTTTGATTGTGTGTGTGTTCTTTCATTTTGTTGTAGTCGTGTGAATTGTTTTCTTGATTCTGCTTACTTCACTCTGTATCAGTTCATAAAGATCTTTCCATGCTAACATATTTGTCACATTGAAAGTTTCTTATAATATTGTAATATTTCATTACATTTATGTGCTGCAGTTTTTTACCCATTCCTAATTGATGAGTATCTTACCTTTTTTCCCTCAATAAATCTTGGCAATCACAGTATGTTGATGAATATGGTATAATCTTTCTTCTTATTAGTAGCCCCTTTGGTAAAAGCCCAGTAATAAAACCCTGGATCAAAGAATATGGATATGTTAGTCACTTTATTTCCATAATCACAAATTGCTTTCCTAAATCATTATACCAATTCACAGGTCCAACAACAGTATACCAGTGTGCCCATCTTCCTACAGGCAAGCCCTCCAACATTGATTCTTCTTACCTTTGACATCTTTGTCAATTTGCAGGGTGCATAGCTGTTGTCACATCTGTTCTGGGGTGGCTTTTGGTCTTCTATATATTTGTATGCATATCTGTATATGCAGATACAGGTGTGTTTATGTGATATGTATTTATGCATATATATATATATATATATATGTATACATGTGTATGTGACAAATATGCATATGTCAATTATTTATATAAATTAGATGCCAAAACCCTTGTCAGAGAAATTTGAAACAAAGGTTTTATGTTTTTGTTTTTCCCCAGTCACTTTGCCTCTCATCCTTGATGTCTTAATTTTGTTGGTATAAAAGCTTTTCAGTTTCATGTAACAAAAATTATCTATTTTATCTTTTGTAATTGTCTCTATTCCTTTTATGGTTAAGAGTACGTCTCTTATTGATCATGGAGAAGCATAATCATATATACCTCTCAGAGCTAATTTTTATACTATGACCTTTAATATTAAGGTCATATAAAAATAGAAAAGAGAAAAAAAATTAAGGACATATATATTGTATTGTAAAATATTATATAAAGTTTTATTTTAAGCCTAATTCTGGCAAACTGCTTTCCTGTTATTCTAGTGGTTTTTATCAAATAAGAAGTTCTTTCCTAAATGATTTATTTTCCATTTTATTAAAAAAAAAACTGGGTTAATTTTTTAAAAGTGGGTTAATTGAATTCTATTCTTCCCAGTTCTCCCTTATTTAGTCTAATCCATTAAAATACCCCCCCCCTTTTTTTTAAACCAGTATTAAATGGTTTTGATGACTGTTGCTTTTAACTACATTTTAGGATAGCTACAATTTTTAGACCTAAAAGAACTTAAAATTGTTTTTTACAGACATGTGAGGTTTTAAATAAGGAAATTTGGAGAACAGGCCAGTTAGATTAGGTAACTCAGATTAGCTAATGTTTTTAAAACTCCAAGTCATCAGAAGGAACCCTATGGTTTACAATTGATGGATTTATTTGGGTGGTGGATTTATTTGCATGGCAGATCATATTTATAATTGGGGGAGCAGTGGTAAAAACTGGTTCTTGGACAAGAAGCAGCAGTAAAGAGGCCCTCTAAAAAGGCATTTGCAGAGAGTGATTAAAGAGCTTAAAAAAAAAAAAATCCAACCACATTTTAGTGAGGGGGAGTATAAGAAAAGGATTTAATTTTTTTTTTCTCAGAACCTTCTTAACCTTTGAGTTAAGATTGTCAAGAGAAGGGATTTATATTTTGTTTTTCACAAGCCTGCTGTACTCCGCTGGATGAATCTATATCCACCCAAAACAAATAAGCAACAACAACAGCAGCAACAAAAAAGAACAAGATAAATTGTGGTGCCTGAGCTTTATGGAAGGAAAGAGCTGTAGACTTGGGGCTCAGGAGACAAAAGCCTCCCTTTCCCTTCAAGAAACTATCAGAGTAAAGCTACCAATGATTTGAACAAAGTGGTTTGAACTTGCTGAAACTGAGAAATGTTTTTTTTTTTCTTTTTTGTATTTGGAGCAACTAGTTAGAATATTTAACTTGATGCCTCTTTATTCTGAATGAGGCTGCTGCTGATAAAGGCAAGTCCCTTTTCAATGAATTATTTACATAAAGTATTTCACATCTGTTTGTATTACTTGTGTAAAGAGCAAAAAAGTGCATTTAGGGTTATTTCACACAAGTTAGTATAGGGTTAGTTGTAATATGACAATAGGAAAGACAAGTAAGATTGATCAGGACAACTATGATTGTACTGTTTCTGGGAAGCTCATATACATTTAACATTTTCATTGGCCACCTACATGTCACATTAATTCCAACAAACTATATATTAAGGTAAGTTTTTTTCCCCCGCATTAATACTTAATCAGTACTTGAATAATTCAAATGAACTGTTATTTTGTACTGATGGGGAAATTTTCTATATCAAAGAATTCCCTACACTTCTTTCTTCAACACTGATGATTAATGTGTATTTGTATATTTACATGCATGTATATATAAACCTATATATGCCTCCATACATGTGTTGATTATGGTATGATTATATGTGTAAGTATATATCATTTAGTAGTAGTAGACATGTAGCATTATACTTTAATTTTGGTGGGTCACCAAATTAAATCAAAGTATAAAACTTCTTTAGGACTACAGAAACTAAAAAAGGTTATGACTTGGACTTCCAGTGGTCCTGCTATGACATTCACTTGTTTTATGAATTTCTTGAATAGAGAAATCATTTCTCATACAAGGGACATTCTCTTGAAAATAAAACCTGAAGGAAGAAGAAAATCAATAATAAACAAATGAGCATGTGCTGCTTGAGCATAGTTTCAGATAACAAATCTTAGGAGACATTTAATGGATTTTGTGTAACTCAGTTTAAAAAAAAAAAAGCTAAATTTTATATGTGTAAAAAGTCTCAAGACCTAATACCATTTGGGGACACCTACCTAAATAAGATAAACTTGGCAAAAATAAAATTCACATGGACTGTGAAGAAAAAGGATTCTACACTACAGTGTTATTTTCTTCAGACCAGTAACTTTTTTTTTTTTTTTTTTATTTTTTTGTTTTGGGCCTTTCTTCGTATTCCCAAAGCTTAGCTTAGTTCCTGGTACATAATAGGTTCTTAACAAATGCTTATTGACTGACTAACCTGAAAGTTGCATAATTTTCTTTTTTTTTTTTCTTTTCTTTCTTTTTTCTTTTTTCTTTTTTTTTTTTCCTGAGGCAGTTGGGGTTAAGTGACTTGCCCCCAGGGTCACACAGCTAGGAAGTGTTAAGTGTCTAAGGTCAGATTTGAAATCTGGTCCTCCTGATTTCTGGGCTGGTGCTGTCTGCTGTGTGTCACCTACCTGCCCCTGCATAATTTTCTTTAATTAGAGTTTGGCACTTGTTAGTGTTTTTATATGGTTAAGGGTTTTATGGTTAAAGAAAAAAGATTTTAGTAAAGATAATGCCCATCCAAAAGCACTGTGTATCATAGTAGAAAAAATTGTTTGTTAGTAATGCACAAGAAAGAATACTAGCTGATTAAATAGCAAAATGGAATATAATAAAACAAGTCTAGCACAGAAGTCCTTCATGAAGTGTGGATCATTAGAAAGTTGTTTATGCTGTTTCATATAAATACTTCCTTAAATTATGGCAGTGAATTTTTCAAGTGAATAATAAATTGCCTCTTAATTTAGGCATTCCTAAAGTATTAATGCCTGTTTAGATTTAAAATATCATTTTGTTTTTTTCTGGCATTTGTTCTTATGGCCTCTCTTTCCAGAGGTAGATACAGACCCATAAACCTTCAGGAAAGAAGAATAAGAATATACTTCTTTAAACATTTGTAAATGAGATTTAGGCTTATGTGTCACAGAAAACAGAAAGTATTAATTGATTTCATACTGACACTAAAAAAACAGTCTTCAGGTCCTCTTGAGTTGTTTAGCTAACTTAATAATTATTGCTGAAGCATTGAGTTTTCCATTTGCATATTATTCATAATCTAGAAAAGATTCAGTTAACTAAGTTCTCACCAGTCAAAGCAAAGTAAAATTATTTTAGGTTGGGGAGAGAATACTGATAATTCAAATTTAGAGGAGTCTACTTGGGATTGAGTAGGGAACAGGAGATGTTCTGCTTCTGCTAGAGAATACTGTAGTCTTTTAGTAATCATGAAATGTTATTTATCCCTCATTTCCCTTCCTTCATTCCCTAAAAATCAGGACTTGAATTTGTTATTTATAGGCAAGTTGGTGAACAAATAACATTGAATTGAGAGCCGTAAAGTAAAAAAAGAATTTATATTACCTTTGTCATTGGATCCTATAAATTTTTGCTGTACATGTTATTTTAAGATGAGTTAGAAAAAGAGAAAGATTTTGGTCCTGAGTTATGCATCACTTTCATTTCTGTGTGTTTTCCATCAGACAAATTTCATCTCATATTTTCCTAAATTAAATATAATCTGTGATAAAAAATGTATAGTGCTCATGGACTTCTGGGAATACTTCACAAAATGCTAGTATCTCTCTTAGGTAGCAGAGTAACATGGACAAGTCCATAAAATAGCTAGCTTCTTCAGGGATTCTACTAAGAACCTAAACTCAAAAGATATGTTTATGTAGACAGAGATGAATATTAAGAAATAGAAAGTATATAATAATCCTTTACTTAAATTCTGAAAGCTGAACTGATTATGTAATTACAAATGTTCCATTCTTCAAAATTAAGAAATAACATGTATATGTTATTTGCATATAACATTTTTATTTGCATAATAACAGAAGAAATCTAGATATGGGAAGACAAAATAAATAAATCCTAAAATGTCTTAATGATGCCAAGTATATTCTCTCGTGCTTTGCTTCTGTTTAAAACTTGTTCCTCAGAATTAGGAAGAAAAGGGTTTGTTATTGTTGTGTTTAAAACTAAGATTTGTAATAAGTCCAGCGTTTTTCTTTATTCATGAAGCTATACATATATTGAATATAAATGTTTCCTTAAATGTCTAAGGAATTGAATTTCTTTTCAAGTGTATCGTAAATTTGCTTTTCTTCTTAATTTGGAAATTCTTTAAGTATGTTAATGCCTATTTGCATTTAAAGTATCATTTTGTTTCATAGCCTATCCTTCAGGTAAGCCAAGTGAAGTTGCACAATGTGGTCAAGCCCAGTGTAGACTATGTCTGTGACCTCAAATTCCCTTCTGGCAACTATCCTCCATGTGTGGACGATTCTAGAGATCTGCTTGTCCATTGGTGCCATGGGGCTCCTGGAGTGATCTACATGCTTGTCCAGGCTTACAAGGTACATTTTTCTTACCCTAGGAGACAGTTGAAAACAACTTTAAGGTAACATATAATTTCATTAACAAAAACGGTATTTCTCCTAATAATTTTAGAAAAAATGTACAAATTCCTCTCTTCTTAGAATGCCTTTCTTTACCTAAGAACTAAAATAATTTTTTTAAACTTATCACATAAGTCAGAAAAACAATTAATGTAAAAGTGAAGGTATCCAGGTTAAATCAAATCAACTTCATTGTAAAAGTGTCTCCTGGCACATTTCAGTAGCTGATTAGAGATTAAAAAAAAACAAAAAAAACAGAAATCCCAATGTTCATGTAATGAGTGCTAAATACACTTGATTGTCCTTACAAGCAAGAAGGGGAAAAAAGACTACCAACTTAGTCTGTTGTATTTTGGTAAGCATTTGTTTATATGGTAATGTGTATTTTATAAATGACAGATACCATCTAAACTGTCTATAGAAAATGGCAGGTTCCAATAAGTCCTCTATACTTTCATTTTTTATAAGATATAAAGTTTATAAAGTATAATGCCATAAATAGCACTGTGTTATCCCAAATAAGAAGAAAACACTACCTAAAAGTTTCCTTGGATATGCTTCATTCTTGTTTTTCCTAGTATGTGGGCATTTTTGTTACTGAAGAAAGCAACCATGTATTCTGTGGAAGGTGACTAATGATGACAGTTTGATATAAATTTGATAATGTTCCTGCTACCTCATCAATCACTCTAAAACTCTTTACAAGTACAGACAAAGTCACAGTCATCTTTAATATAAGGAGAGCCACTGAGGGGTGGGAAAATGAGCCCCATCCATGCAACCCATCTATAGTCAGTGAAGCTCTCCTTGTCTGTGACCTCCCCTTCCTGCTCCATTTCTCTTAGCCCCCAGCTTCCAGGATGGGAAGGAACCACAGGGTCTTTTGAGTTAAAAAGTACTTAGACATCATCTGGTTCCCCCGCTTCCTAGAATACCACACCACATCATCCCACGCAAAGATTGTCAAGGTATAACAGACCCGGACGCTCTAATTCCAGACACCAGACTTTCGCCTCATACTTTTGCAGTTGACTGTAATCTAACTTCAGGACCTTTACAGTTGTCTTTACTATTAAATTTCATCCTTTTGTATTTCACCCATCATTTGGGGCTCTTTTTTTCTGTCATCTAATACATTTTATTTAGTTCAATGAAGTTAAAATGATCATTTACAATAAAACTGGATTTTCCTAATTGCCTACAGATATTTAATGAGGAGAAGTATCTTAATGATGCCTTTAAGTGTGGTGATGTGATCTGGAAGTATGGATTACTCAAAAAAGGATATGGGCTGTGCCATGGTGCTGCAGGCAATGCATATGCCTTCCTGACATTATACAAAATCACCCATGATGTGAAATATCTGTACAGAGCTTGTAAGGTAGGTATACTGAACATCCAAAAAAGAAAAAAAAAATTTTTTTTCAAGATATTTTTTAAAGTATCTAATTCTGGTTTCATTTTCCCCCTGTTCTAGTAATAATCTACAGAAAACAGTTAAAATTATCCTTTAAAAGTTTATTTAATTTAATTTGCCTTTTCTAAAACAAATTGCTGTATTTAACAGGTAGAAGTGGCAGTGGAGTAGCTTGTTTATTTTGTTCCTATTTTCCTTTGGCAATTGGTTTATAAGTTTTCAAATAAAATTTTAGTCCTTTAAGCCCATCCTACAGACTAGGGCTGCAAAGACAAAATCGAAACAGCCCTCAATTTTAAGAAGCTTATGTTCTGCATAAGTAAGTATAGTTTAACCAGTTTGCTTTTTCTTTTTTGGGCCACAGTCTTCTTGGCTTCCCTTGTAGCTCTCATAGGATCACCATGATCTTTCCTATAAACCCCATTATCTTTTCAGATGAATACTGATCAGAGTTTCGGCATCTAAGTTGAGTAGGTATTCTGAATAATTTGACATGGCTTTTCTTTTTTAGTTTGCTGAATGGTGTCTAGATTATGGTGAGCATGGATGCAGGACCCCTGACACACCTTTCTCCCTCTTTGAAGGTATTCTTTTCACATTAACTTTTTTCTTTATAATAGAAATATACGTTTGGAGATACCCTCCCCAAGGCATTCCTCTCCACTAATTTTAATTTCTTAGTCTTCCCTTCTGAACCCCCTTTGCATTTAATAGAAAAAATTATTTTACCTTTTCTTGCTCATGAGTAATGATCAGATAAACTAAAGTAAGCACTAATGTAAATATAAACCTAGAAGCTGAGAATAATTGTAGTGCTTTCTAAACCTAACATGTAACTAAGTAAGGATACTTTTAATTTTGCTAAGGTTGTGCTGTTGATTTCAGAATAAAGCTAATACAGAAAACTAGAACTATGCTGTAGTACTTTAATATGATAACTCCTTATCTCTTTTGGTTTCTTCAGGAATGGCTGGAACAATTTATTTCCTGTCTGACCTGCTTGTTCCAACAAAAGCCAGATTCCCAGCTTTTGAAATATAAAAGGCCAAACACATCCCTACAGTTCATTGTATGTCCATCACTACCCATGCAAACATTGGCTAAATGAGTCCATTACTTTTCACCATCTTTCTTAACTAAAGGGAACAAATTCTGTATTTAAAATAATTGGTCTTTTCCACAATAATCTTCTGCTCAATTCATCTTGGGGAGTCTTCTTTTGTTTAAAAGGATAAGGGGAAAAAAAACACTTTAGGTTGTTTTTCTAAAAGGCGATGAAATGAATAGTATTTTGTTGGAAACACACATACACATTTCTGAACTTAGAAGAAATTGCTAGTTACTTAAACTTTTCAGCATGATTTAATGTTGATACAATTCTCACTACTGTACTTAAAAGATTAATACATAACTGTTAGTGAATAGTACTATTTAAATATTCATTTTCCTTTGGCCTGTAGAAAAGATATTATTATAGCCATGCTTTCTTTATGAATGGCCGACTATAAAAGGGAAGGGGAACAGAATATATATTTCCTCTAGAAAATTGCAAAAGCCACAAGCTGAACCAAGGATATTCTGAACCTTTTTTTTAAATTCACATTATCTCTTCAGAGTTTATTTAATGAACTCTTATCTTTTTTTTTTAGTGGATATGTTAGCATTTGTATACATCTCCCAGATTAAAAAAAAATTTTAAATATGATAATCAATTTTAAAATTTTACTTTAATGTTTTGATAGAGTTCAAAGTATGCTTAGAATTACATGTTTATTATTTTTGGCTCTAGAAAAATGTTCTGAATTTTGGGAATGCTTATTAAAAAGTGGATGATTTTGTTGTTACCAGTGATCAGCGAAACATGTTTTTACTACTATATTGTGAATTTTTCACCCTCCTAAGCCTTTACTTTCCTTTTACTTGCCTTGTGATCATCATGGTGCTTTGGTGTACTGCTTGCTAATGCTGTAGAATAGTTTAATCTCTCAAGTTATATGAGTGTGATATTCTCACTAAATAGAATAGCACTTACCCTAATTTTGTAACAAAACCAAGAAAAATCCACCCTGCCAACTACTTGAAAAGGCGGACCTTCAGCATTTGGTAGAAGCTCTATTTAGCTGTAGGTTATAATGAAGACATCTAGGTAGAGTCTGGAAGAACTGAGTTCAAATTCAGCGTCAGATATTTAACTAGCTATATGCCCTAGGCAAGTCATTTAACCCTGCTTACCTCAGTTTTTCCTCTGTAAAATAAGCTGGAAAAGAAATTGGCAAATCATTCCTGCATCTTTGTCAGGTAAACCCCAAATGTGGTCGCGTAGAGTCAGATACAGTGATTGAACAACAACATATTATCTAATGGGTTGTGTTCAACACAAATAGTGGAAACAATCTTAGGTACATAGTTTGTACCTACTTCCAAACTCATGAACAAACAGATTTGGTTTCCCCCATAGGCAACTGATTTGACTCTAGTGGATTTATTAAAGATGTTTGTGTTAAATATCCCAGTGAACAAATAGAACGTTTGCTAAAAGCTCAGGGGCCAGTCTTTCAAATTATTGACTGTATGGCATTTTCCTGATCTTTTTCATAGAAACTCATAGAAAATGAGTAGTGCATTTAATTGGAAGACTAAGATTGCTATAAAGTGGGAGGAAAGTATAAACAAGAAGTACTCAAATGTAGTGATCCCAGAACAGACAAAACACAAATCAGGACTTAGAATTGTTAAATCATAAATGAAAATTTGTTTTTTTGGCTTAATGATGACAAAAATATGTACCTTTAAAAAATATCTCCTCGTTATAAAACATTTGTGTTGCAATTCACTATTTTCTGAAACTTTAAAATTAGATAGGGAAAGAACATTGGTGCCTCAAAATCCTCCCAAACTCCTGGCTCATTGGCACCCTCCCCTACTGCTGACCATTGGGATAGGCTGGACCTTGCCTCTTATTCTTTTTTTCTATGGCTTTTTAGAACTCTTTTAAGGACTTAAAAAACAGTTTAGGAAAATGGAATGTACTTGTTTGACCAGCATCCCCTCACAAGAACAAAAACATTCTGCTGACATTGAAGTATGGCACATGAGCTACTCGTTGGCTCCTGGTGTTAACATCCCTGTTATTTTCCCCATAACCAAAAATAGCTAATATTAGTGAAAATAATCGGGACCTTTAAATATTGCTGATAGTAGAATCTAAAAACACTTAACTACACAGTTTCCTGGTTGGGCCTTCTGTGAATTGTGCAAATTGTGGGTAACCCCCAGTCACATGTTTTTCTAAAGTGCTGTGGGTAAGCTTCACCTTCCTTGTGAAAGATTTCAGGTCAACTGTGTGGGCAATTATAGTAATAAAGAAATGTAAGGCACAAGAAAGCTAATCTGCCTTTGGCTGATCGTCCTGGTTGAAAGAATAAAGCTCATTTGTTTAGCTACATGTCTGCTTGTACTGTTTTTGCACTTTTCAATATAGTTGTGAACCATGGTTTAAAAAAAAAAAAAAGCACATTCCTCCGAGCTGGAGGGTAGAAATTATTAGCTTCTACTGCTTTGAACTTTTTTTTTTTATTTATTCCAGGTAGACTTCTGTTCTGATGAAAATTGTATTTTCATTGAGAATTCTAGTTCACGTTTGGGTTTTAACTGAAGTTTTTTTCCAGAAAAAGTTTCAAGTAAACCTTTCATGAACAATATAGGTATTATTTAAAATTTTAAAACAGTTGGCTTTCAAACAATCTATGAATTACTTTAAAATAGTAGGCCAGCAAACCTCCATTGATGTAAACACAATTGAATTAATCGAATCATACAGTTGAAGTGTGATTTGCTGAATTTTTTTTAATGAGATTTTTAATTGGCAATGTGTCAAGTATTTGGTGCCATCACTTTATGCTCAGAATCAGAGACCTTATAGTGGCAACAGAAACTTGGAAACTTCAAGTTTTCTTAAAGTTCACAAAAGAAAATGTTTTTTGGGTTCAGTTTTATTTGCTTTTTTGTTTTACTTTTACGTATCTTTGCCCTTAGCTTGTCATTTGGTGATTTTTTTTTTCACTTATGCTTTCCCCTTCCCCCCTAAAAAAAGTTGATTTAATGAAAACTCATTTGTATTTTCCTGGGTGTAGGGTTTTATATGTTCTGTGCGAACTTAAGACAGAGAAGTTGGTTCAGCATGTACCTTTAAAGCATTAACATTTATTTATGATATGTGCCTATGTCTACAGAGATGAGAAATTGAAGTAGTTAATTTTTCATCACAAGGTAATTTTTTAAAGACAGTCTTTCCAGATCTCTGTTGGACCTAGAGTCATTTGAGTTTGCAGCCATTAGTCATCCTTAGAGCCTTTTCCCTTCTCTTCTCCACACTTTGATGCCAGTTATAATTATATGGCATTAGAAACCTTTGTGATGGGTAAGATTTTAAGTGAAAGTAGTTAGATAAAAGAGCACCTTCTGCATCAGTAAATTCTATGGATAAATTAAAATAAATGTTTTTCATTGCCACTACCTTATTATTTTGTTTTGGATCCCAAAATGCTTTGTTTTCTATAAACAGTAAAATTATAAAAATGACCTTTTGTGTGCCTACAATTATTTTTTCTGGATTTCTCAGAAGTCCATTATTACTCTTACCTACAGCATTCTTTTTTTTTTCCTTTTTTTTTGCTGAGGCAATTGAGGTTAAGTGACTTGCCCAGGGGTCACCCAGCTAGGAAGTGTTAAGTGTCTGAGATCAGATTTGAACTCAGGTCCTCCTGACTTCAGGGCTGGTGCTCCATCCACTTCACCACCTAGCTGCCCCCTCCTACAGCATTCTTGATCCCATTTTTATTTTGTTTTCAGTGGGTAATAGTGATACCTCCAAAGTCAAATACACACACACACACACACACACACACACGCACATGTCTCCTTGGTGTTTAGAAGAGCTATTTCCCTCCCATAAATTGGTTTAGCCCCTTTTATTGTGTTATGTTTTAAGACTGGAGATATGTATAATTATCTTAGCTTATTGATTGTCAGTAAATGTTAATATTATCATCAAAATGTGTGCTTTGTGAAAAAACTTGTCATAAATCAAGCTCTTATTTCAGTGGCAAAAGGTGTATCAAAGAATACTAGTTTCCCACCTTTCTCTGACACTATTAATCTGAGGCATGTTTCTGACCACCTTTACTTTAGACCAAAACTGATTTTCCAGAAACACTATTTTTTTTGAGAAAACAAATCTTTAAGGTATCAACTAATTTTTTGGGCACACATATTCATTTGATAACTGCATTGTAAAAGAACCTTTAATAGGTTCTCTAGCTCATTCCTTCCATCTTCAGGTCACAAAGACTATCTTTAACATATTGTATATGTGAAACTCCATTCTATCATTGATAAACAAAGTTGTAATTCTAAAAATTCATTTCCCTGATCCTGTGGATTATTTCCTAAATGAGTCTTGAATTAGAGATACATAAGAGGACAGGAATGATTGGGAATAGGCTAGAAATAATTGTAAAATATATTTTCATACTGTGGAAGAAGAGCTTTTGTCTTGCTACATTTCAGTGTCACCAACAAATGGCAAGAATTTCCCCCCCCCCAAAAAAAGTTAATTTTTAACCCTAAATTATTTTGTATTCTTTAGTAAATTTAATTACATTTTCCTAAAATGTTTAAATTTTCCCATAATTTTTATAAGATTAAGAGTAAGTAGGCAATCATACCAATTAATTCTTACCTTTGAGAAAGGAATATGAAGCACAGGGAGTATTAATTAGGTCATAAGAATCACTAGTGGTATTTAGAATAGTGCCACTTTCTCCCATGACTCAGGCATGTCACAGTTCATGCCACCTGATTTTCCCTCTTTAGTTGATTTTTCCCCTCATTTCTTTTCTCCCCTTGATTAAAGGAATCACAAAGGTACCCATTTTCAAGCTTATAAACAAAACTGGGTTCCCAGTAATAGCTGATTTGACTGCAGCAGATTTGTTCATAGTAATTGATTTCTTCAGTCCTTTTTCTCTCTTTGAATTTCAGAAAGTTTCCTTTCTTTATCTCCCTAGTAACAACACTAGAGAAAAGATTGATTGTTAAATTTTTTTTCTTTTTTTCCCTTCCTAAACTTGATACACCATAAATTCAATATTATAAAATGTTTCATGCTCTGCTCCTACAGGCATCAAATTAATAAAAATCTACAAGTTTAATTTCTTTGGGCTCTCATACCTAATGCTACCACATTCACCTCTTTCCTACTCAAACCTATCACCTAACAGTATGTGAAAATGTCATCAATTTTACATCAGAGATCATAATGTAATTAATGGTCTCAGTGTATAATCCAGTGATTCTCAAACTTTTGTTCTCAGTATGCCTTTATACTATTAAATATTCTTGATGATCTGTCCAAAGAATTTTGGCCTGTATTTATAGATATTTACCCTATTAGAAATAAAAAACTAATTTCGAATTTGTAGACCTTGAAAGAATTTCAGACTCTCCCAGGATTCTCTGGACCTTGAGAACCATTGGTATAAACTGTTCAAATACTGTCTTCCAGAATTTTCTCATGACGGTATCCACAAGGACTTATTTGATAAATTTGTAAGAAATAGCAGAAAACCAAATACATGATAAACAAAGAGGTGAAATAATGAGAATAGGATGAATATAAGCAATACTGCTTATAGTCAACTAGCTTAATTTCACATCTCTACATTAATTAACTTTTCATCTGACTCAAATTATAGCCATAGTAACAATTTTCAGTTAATGTACTATCACACCACAAATAAGTATTAGGAAAAAAAAACATCATAAGACACTCTGTCATGCAGGCAGATACAAGACTTGTTTGGTAAATCAGTTTATAAAGCACTATCATAATCATTCAGTTTCTCTCATGAAGAAGCTTGAACCTTAAGGAAAACATTTAAGAAAATGTTGATGGCATTCCCAGTAAAAGTTGATGATTCCTATTGATTGCCTCTTTTAAATATGATTTTAGAAATCATCTATATGCCTCCTTGCTTACTGATTCCCAATTGTATGTTAGTACTTGGTGCTTAACCTTCTAGTGTTAATTGCTAAGTATCCAAAATAACTCCCAATAACCAGTATTGGTAGGGATTGATTTTAAGTTGCAGTATGGAAGTCACTGACTTTTGCATAAATTTTAGTATTTCATCTCTTCCTTTTTCCCATAAGAATTAGGGCAGAATTTCCAACCCATTAGCAATAGAGCTAAGAGAAATGGAACCACCTTTATCTTGTTTGATATCGTGAATGATCATGTTTTCTTATCTATTCTGGAGCTTATCTGGTTAAGTTTCCCAGTTGTGATGAGAGAACATCTGCAGTGCCCTTCAAAGCTTCCAGGATTCCTCCCTGGAGACCTCTTGGGTGGATTGGTTAAGATTAAAGGCTTAAAGGTGACAGTTGCCCCCAGATACTAAAAGCCCTATTATCCTATTCCAGAAATTATCATTATTAATCCCATTATGATAGTATTGTATCCTAAAGTCTTCTATCAAGTAGAGAATAACTAGAATAATCATTAAAATTCCAAAACAAATTGTTTGTAGTAGCTATTGTCAAAAAAAGAAAGAAAGAACAACAAGAAGATGATGAAAGAATAGTATGTGAGGCCCATAAATTCTGATGATGTTTGGAAAAATCTATTTTAAAGTTATCACCAAGGACACTGCTCTGAGGAGACTGCTGTGTTTGGTTTTGGCCCAAAGAATGATTCCACACACCCCTCAGCCAGTCACAACTAGTTACTAGGGTGCTGAATCAGTAGACCAGCCTATGGTTGCTTCTGGCACCCAGAATTCCTTCAACATTGGCTGGCTTCCACTGCCGGATTAACTCCTACTGCCTAATCTCCTAGCATTCTGACCAAGGCTTGTCGTCAGCCCCCATCGGGGTTCTCTTGCCTTCATGTGGTTCAGGACCCTCTGACCAAAAATAAGGTGGTACAGAGTGGTACCTGAACATACAGGGTGATTAAAAAGACATCTGCAAAAGTCAGAGTCTAGAACCAATGAGCCCTGGGCATTCCCAAGGAATCTCGTCCCGAACAAGCCCTAGAGAGTCGGTGTAAGTCATTCATTCTAAGGCTTTCCGGAGTCCTTTTCAGGAATATTACAGACAGTCCAATCCAGTCAGCGTAAAGCTTAACAACGCACAAAAGCAGAGTTATAATCAGATGCATCAACTCTTCTGAGACAGATTGGGACAAAATGAATACATGGGCTGAGAAGTAACTCCAGGAATTATAGAAACAGGTATCCAGGAAGAGACTTATGTAGATGTGTGCAGAGTCATTAAGTAGTCCAAAGACTTCAGGCTTACTCAGGGTGTCCTGTTTGCTACATCAAAGAAATTTGGCATCTCTTAAGAATTCTAGGAAGTAAGTCACTTTCTGGTAACACACATATCACAGGGAAGATACCTACCAAATTTGGCCAAAGATTATGCTCTAAAATAATGAGACAAGGGCAAATGATCACACCACCTGTATCCTTGAGTGACTGTTTCTGGCACAGTAACAAGAATCCAGCAGAGAAGCCATTTGCCAAGCTGTGGTTCTCTTCCCCCTTGCAGCGTGAAATGTGACTGTTACTGCCTCTCCAAGCTACCTCAGCACCTCTCAAAACTGCTTCTGTCCCCAAACTACAAACTTACCTGACTTGTTTGATTTTGGTAATCACTTTAGCAAAATTGTAATACAAAATCCCTGTATTTTCTTTTGGAAACATAATCCTAAACCTGTCTTTGAGATCTCTAGGAGGATATAGAAGGGCTTTATCAAAATTCCACACATTTGCATTTTAGTATTGCTATCTCTTACTCTATTTTGAATACTTGACCCTGGAAATATAATATTCTGAATTTACAGTTTTTGTTAAGGTGTATACATAATCAATCTTCATATGCTTTACCTGTCAGTAAGTCTTAGCAGTGGAAAAAAGTGAAAGAGATAAAGGCAAAAGAAGTATTTTTTTCTTAAGTGTAAACAAAAACAATGGAAAATATTCTGTTGTACATATCGATTTGTATTCTTTCCAACTAGCAAGTTAGATGTTTTTGCAGTTTCCTTGCTTTGTATAATGACTTTATGGGCCATGGCAGATTGCATATGTACTAATAAGATAATTTTATATCAGCAAAAATGGTTTATGCATAATAAAATAATAGCACACATTTAAGTGCATATGGTTCTTTAAGGCTTACAGAGCATTTGGTTCTCAATAACCCTATGTCAGTAGCTAGGGTTAACATATCCCTGTTTTACAGACAGAGGACATAAGCCCCAAGGTAAAGTGATTTGGCTGGGGTCACAAGGCTAATAAATGACAGCTCCTAAATATGAGTATAGGCCTTTGAGTCTCAAGTCCAATATTCATTCCATGCTCCAAAATTTCAAAGTGATGAAATCAACTTTAAATTCAATCACTAACCCCCTCAAAAAACCAGAAATTAATTTTAAATTATTTTTTATTAATAAACTATTGATTATTGATTGCACTTGGGGGTTGCTTTTGCTGAACAGTCTTCTTCAACAAGAATATCATGGGGCACTTTACATCAAAAAGTGCGCTAGAATAGTTAATTCAGAATTAATCCTGAGCAAGTAGTTTCACATCCCTAGGCCTCAGTTTTCTTATCTATAAAATGAGATGGCTGGACTAGATCAATGGTGTCAAACACAAATAGAATATATCCCTATAGACCTCAGTGACAGAAAATCCCAAATTAACATTGCTTTATTTTTATTTATTTTGCTAAATGTTTTCTTCCCAGTTACATTTCAGTTTGGTACTTTGGAATTTTATAGGCCATTTACCACCTGCAGTTGTACATTTTGACACCTTTAGGGTAGATGATCTCTAAAAGTCCAGTTCTAAATTGATAATCCTATGAACTGAGTAATCATTAACAATGCAGGCGCAAGTTGGGAAGGCAGAAAGGAAAAGAAAGGGAAAGGAGGGAAATTGTTGAGGGTCACACAACTAGTAGGTGTCTTGAAGTCAAATTTGAACCCAATTCCTCCTGACTCCAAGCCCAGTACTATCCACTAAGTCACCTCACTTGTCAGTGGGTTGCTCAGGAGAGCTACCTATGTATCTGAAAAGTTTTTGAAATTATGAAAATCAAATATTTCTATTCTTGGAGTGTTATATATTCTAGAAATTGATTCCAAATCATTTATAATTTACCTTTCACCATTCTGGAATGTCAGTGTATATCATCATGTCAAAAAGCATGCTATACTCAACTACTTAGTTTTTAAAATGGAATTGGTTTTACCTTTTATTTTAATGAATTTTCTAATACTGAAGTTGACTTAACCATGTTTCCTGAACTTTTGTTTTAAATTTGTACTATACTATTTCAGGAATTTATATTTAACTTGGTTCCAAATTGATTTTATTTTCTTTTGCACATCTTTGCTCCCCAAACTAATCAAAACTCTCCAATAAAAACAGCATTACCTCTGGGGTTAACACAACAATAAATAGTTTCTCTCCAGCAGATGTCAGTAGAGTTAAGTTCATAATTTTTTTTCTTCTTGAACTTTGGTTCAGTATAGACTTTGGTTGTCCACAACTAATGATTTATTAATGAATGGATTTCTATGTATTTATATATTTGTAATTGCACTTAGAAGAACAGGGATTCATAGCGATCATCTTTAATCTCTTGTCCCCTTGACTAGGCCTAGTTTACTCTCACCATTCTCCCCTGAGGATCTTGCCCCCTCCCAAAAAAAGAAAGAACTGAGAGCATTTTAAAAGAGCTTCCTCTTCTACCCTGCTCACCAGCTCTTATTCAGTTATCTTCCCCTAACTCCTTCACTCTGATCTCAGTTGAAGAGGCTGTCATCCTTGATAAAAGCAACCCTTCTCTATGCATCCTTGCTCCAGTCATCCTCATTCCCCTACCTCCAGTCTCTTCCTGTGTACTGGTCCTTTCCCTGCTGCTTACAAATATACCCACATTTTCCCCCATCTTTAAAAAAATGCTCACTGTATTTTTCTTCTAGTTAAAATCCTGGAGAAAGGCATGCATATTAGATGTTTTTACTTCCTTCTCACTTCTAAACCCTCTTAAAAGATCCTTCTTCATCTCCCTATGGCCTTCTCCATGTGTGGATACTCCTTACAAAATTTTTGTGACCCATTTCTCTCTTGGTTCTCCCTTCTAACCAAACACTCTCTTTGGGTTATCTGTGGTATCTGCTAGTCAGGGTTTACTCTTGGGTAATCCCCCAAAGCGCTGACTTAGGATGTCATCTCTTCTTTATTAATTTGCTTAGTGATCTCATGAGCTCCCATGGGTCTAATTATCATTTCTATGAAGATTATTTACATATGTATGTATATTTACAGCTACACACACACACACACACACACACACACACACACACACACACA
>JAJPUD010000853.1:240004-312069 GCA_023553655.1 Myrmecobius fasciatus | reverse complement strand
ACACACACACACACACACACACACACACACACACACACACACATCCAGCCCTCACTTCTCTCCAAATAGACTAACCCTAACATCACCAATTGACTTTTGTATTTCAAATTGGATATCCCATAGGCATCTTAATGCAACATGTACAGCATGTTCAAAATAGAAAATCAGTTTTTTCCTCAAAACTCTCTCCTCTTAAACTTCTTGTTACTGTCAAAGTTAATTCCATCCTCTCAGTTATCCAGGGCCATCCTTGACTCTGTTATATGTCCAGTCTTTTACCAAATCTTGTCACTTCTACATTCATAAAATTTCTCATTTGTCTTATTTTCTCTATTTCTAAAAGCACAACCCTAATGAAAGCCTTCATTGTCTTTCACATAGATTATTGCAATAGCCTTCTAACGAGTATCCATATTTTAAGTCTCCCCTATTTTTCTAATATTTAGAAACTGAATCACTTACAGGCCAGTTCTAATGGTGATGGAGAGAGCCATCTACACCCAGAAAGAGGGCTTTTGGGGATTGAGTGTGGATCACAGCATAGTCTTTTCACTCTTTTTGTTGTTTGTTTGCATTTTATTTTCTTTTTGTTTTTCTTTTTTGATCTGATTTTTCTTGTGCAGCATAATTGTGGAAATATGTATAAAAGAATTGCACATGTTTAATATATTGGATTACTTGCCATCTATAGGAAGGAATGGGAGGAAAGAAGGGGGAAAAAAATTGGAACACAAGGTTTTGCAAAAGTAAATGTTGAAAATTATCTATGCATATGTTTTGTTTGTTAATTTAAAAAATGAATCAATTCACTGCTAAATGAGTTCCAGTGGCTCCTTGCCTAAGCTCAGATTAAGTTATTTTGATTGGCATTTAAAGATTTTTATAGGGACAGCTAGGTGGCACAGTGGATAGAGCACCAGCCCTGAAGTCAGGAGGACCTGAGTTCAAATTTGTTCTCAGACACTTAACATTCCCTAGTTATGTGACCCTGGGCAAGTTACTTAACCTCAATTGCCTCAGCAAAAAGCAAAATATATATATATATATATATATATATATATATATATATATATATATAATTTGGCCCCCTACAACCTTTCCATTTTTACTCCTTGAGACTTTCTTCCATGCACTCAACATTTCAGCAATACTAACCTATTAGTAGTTCCTTGAATGTGAACTTCATCTCCTGTCTGCAAGCCTTTCTGTCCCCTATGCCATGAGTATTCTCCCCTCTTCACCTCTGCCTCTCATTGTCCATTACTTCCTTCAAAAACTCAAATTTCATCTACTTCAGGCTGCCTTTCCCTACCTCCACACACATAACCCCCAAACTACAAATGCCATCCCTTATTATAATCTCTTATATCTACTCTATATATCTTATGTCCCTAGTTGTTTATCTCCCCAATTAGGATGTAAATTCATAGAAGGTAAGGCTATTTTATTTTTTGTCTGTCTTTGTATTTTTAGCACATCACAGTATCTGGTATATAAATGCTTGTTGGTTTGATTTGACATAAATTTTAAGATGTAAAAATTTTATCTGGAATGAAACAGTTTTTGATAATGGCACAGTCTTTCGGACAGCACTGATAGTGCCTCAGTGCTTACATCAACCAGTCCTTTCAGTGGATGTCATTCATCTGGATTCAGTGACTTGAACTCTTCATATCTGGATGCTCTCTTAAAATCTCCCAAGGAGCACTCCAGCTCAGTGAGGATTCTCCTTGAAAAAGACAAGCAGAATAAGAGTTGAGCAGCTCTGCTCTCTCTCTCTCATCCCTTATCATCATTCCACCACCTAAGCAATCCACCATTTCTTTGAGCTTCCTTTTCCTCCCACTATTACTAACAAGCTTTCACTGTCATGATACTTTTTTATAGGACTGCTATACTTTTTGTTTTCCCCTTTTTGGAAACATGCCCTGCCTCTGCTCCACCTGGGAAGGAGGAGAGCTTCCTAGGTCCCCTGAGCAACCACTCTTGACATTCTCTTAAAATTAGGACTTACCTTGTCCTGCCGGGGAATCCCAAGCCTTTATGCTGTCTAGCTGCCCACAGCTTCCCTATGCCCTAGGCCTAAACCACCTGGAGGCAGAACCCCTTTGGACAATGACAAACTAACCTGAACTCATTCCTCAATGATTAATGGACTCCTCAATGATTAATGGACTCCTACCCCCATCATACCTGGTAGGAATTCTGAACACCTTGCTGCTGTTATTCAAAGGTCATTCTCCATCCCTCTTTGAACACTTCCTTAATCTCATTTCCTGAAATCAAACTTCCCCAATCCATCCACTCCCCACCTCACCCCCCTCATTATGTCCCTCAAAACTGCATTACCCATTGTACTCTCTGGAATATCTGCTCTATAGGTAACAAACTAGTTTTCCTTTCTTTTTTCCATCTTCTTGCACTCACTGAGACCTAATCATACAACTTTCCCAACCACCTTTTTCAACAATGGTTGCATTCCCCTGATATATTCTGTCTTGTCCAGATATCAAGGAATAGTGACATGATGGGAGATAGTAACTAGTACTTTTCTTGAAATCCAAATTTACTGTTTACAGCATTTTCCTTAGTTATCAATTTAGCAAAACATTAGTTCATCATAGTGCTGTACTTGAATGCATGCTAGCTTTCTGTGAACCTTACTTCCCCTCTTACAAATGATATAGAATTTTACCATGTATCAAAGCTCCCTATTTGAAGACTTCATCTTTTTTCCCTTTCTCAAAACTGAAACAGTTAGTTTTCAGTTTTGTGATACCTTTCTGTTCATGATTTTTCAAAGATCTTGAAACAATAACAACCACATCCTACATCTAGTGTGTAAGTTGTCTAGGCAACACAATAGCCTCATTGAGCCCAAGTAGACCCTCTCTTACTTTTTTCCCCCTGAGGCAACTGGAGTTGTGACTTGCCCAGGGTCATACAGCCAGAAAGTCTTAAGTGTCTGAGACAAGGTTTGAATTCAGGTCTTCCTGACTTCAAAGCTGGTGCTCTATCCACTGAGCCACCAAGTGAGCCCAAGTAGACCCTCTCTTACTTTTTTTCCCCCTGAGGCAATTGGAGTTAAGTGACTTGCCCAGGGTCATACAGCCAGAAAGTCTTAAGTGTCTGAGACAAGGTTTGAATTCAGGTCTTCCTGACTTCAGGGCTGGTGCTCTATCCACTGAGCCACCTAGCTGCCTCGTCTCTTATTTTTTCACTTATCTTGGGTTTCAGTAACCCTTCATATTTCCTAACCATTTCTCTTAGTAAAGAAAACAAGTAAAATAGAAGTTGAATAGCTCCCCTTTCTCTATGTCCTCCATTACTATTATTTCTATAGTCTTCCTCATTGGGGATGGGGAGAGCCTAGAATTGGAGTTAGAGGCTACCAGGTTTGCATTTCCTCATCCATGAAGCTAAGGAGTTAAATTAGATGGCCTCTAATTTTCTTTCCAATTCTAAATTGGAATTCTAATTTCCAATTCTAAAGCTATGATGTATAAACTCTTTTTACCATTCTAGTCCTGGTTCTTCATTTGTAAAATTAGAGTGTTGGAAGAGATGATTTCTAAGGTCTCTTCAAGTGCTAAGATTCTAATTCTGTAACTCAAAGGCTATTATTGGAGTGCTAACTATGGTTCAAAGTCAGCAGTTGGAGTTTCATCTGCTCCAGGATACAACCAAATGGAAAAGTTAGAAGGTCAAAGGGATAAGTAGAAGTTTGCTACAGGTTGGATGTTGTACAGGCTTCCTAGAAATGGTTGTTGAACTGTTACCAATGTAGAAAACATTTCAACCATATCATTAGTTAGTGAGAAAATAATGAATCTTCACTTATAGAAAGACTCTAAAAATTAAAAAAAAAATTAATAGGTTATCCTGAGCAGAGAAATATTATGCCCTATAATTTACTAAGGAAAATATGGGTTATAATGTCAGGAGACATAGCTCATGGACCTGCCTCTCCCATATAGGCCTGCCTTTCCCACCAACCAGCCATATGACCACAGATGCACTCGATTACCTCAGTTTTTCAGTTATAAAATAAGATTGAATAATAAGATTTCTGAAGCCCCTTCCATGCTTAAAATTCAGTCATTATGTGATTCAGATCTTGCTCTTTTATTGGGTCACTAAATTCTAGAAAACCTAGGTTAATCCAGGAGATAAATAAATTTAGTCACTTCAGTCTAGGTATTTTATAGAGGATAGGAATAAAACATAGTTGGGAAGGTACCAATGTCTTTAGCCAATCTACCACAGCAATACCAACTTCAGAGTTGGTCTACTCTAGCTGCTATCACTGACCTTTGGAATGCACTGATCTTTGTAGCTGTCTTCCCTGGAGTATGAGATAGGGAGGGATCCATTTTACCTTTGAATTCAAATAAGACAAAATTAAGAGTTTTTGAAAATGAATCTTTACTGAGCAACTAAGGACAACAAACAAATGATAGAAATGAACAATAGTTTATAGAATGAATATTCCCTAGTCTAACTTTAACATATAATCAAATATTGGTTTGGCTAAAATAGCTTATGAGGCACTAAAGTCCACAATTTCCTTCCCTATATGAATTGGATATGACAGAATGAATGCTAAGCAGAGATTCTCAAAACTTTAGCAAAGATAAATTATCAGATTATTTCTATGCTATGCCCTCTTAATCCTATCCTACCTCACTCCATGCCCAGTTTTCCCTGATCTCTTACTAACCATTTTTATCCCATAGTCACTTAACTTCAGCACACCCCCTAGATAAAGAAGGCATTTCCCTTGTACTTCATAGATTTTAGCGCCCTGGGCAGTTCCATAACTTTATTGTACATCTTTAGGGTTAAGAATATGCCTTATCCCAGACCCATTTTTCTTTGCTCTTCCATCTGCTGAATATATTCATGAGCTGGTTACTAAAGGTGGTATCATAGTATCATTAAGAGTCTAGCAATCTGGCAGCAAATACCTTAGAAGACATATTGGAGACATAGGCTCAAATATGGGCTCTGCTCCCTATAAACTACAACTTTGAATATGACTTAAATTCTGAGTCCCAGTTTTTAAAAGTAAGATATTTCTTGCCCAAACTACTACTCAAAGCAGTTATGAGGATCACATGAGATATCTAAAACATTCTGTAAACAAAGTGTAACATAGATATGAACTTTTTGTTACTAAGATTGGTTCTAACTTTATATTTCTCTTCACATACCACTCTAACCTACAATTTGGAAATAGTCTCTTGAGTGACGATGCCATCTAGAAAAAGGAGGCCATATTTCCTTAGACTTTTGGACTGAATCACAATCACATTATGCTTGGGCTACAAAAGATTTCATTCACCCTCTCACTCTCTTCCCCACTTCCAAGTTGTTGATTCCTAGCTAAGCAGTACCTCAGTTTTTCACCTCATTTTCATAGCACTAATGAGGACATACTCTGAACCCAGAGATTGTTACAATTTTTGTCAGCTTAAAAGATGAATCTCACCCACCAGAGTAGGTAGATATTTTCCATATAATGAGAGCCAATCATGACATGTTAGCAGACATAATTTCCAATGAGAGGAAAAGCACTCTCATTAACACAGTGTCCCTGGGAAAATATCTCGATACCTATGGAACATGTTTTGCTATTGTTTTTTACTTAGGAGAAAGAAGCCATAGGAACATTTTATTTGCAAAGTTAACAGTGTCTTTTCATTACTATATTTTCCTAATCATTATCTCAGTGGATTTTTCATTTTATGGGTATCCATTTTCTTTGTAGTATAAATTTTCTTTTCCCTTGGTGGCTTTGAATAGGGATCATCTGTTAAACTGATTGCACATAATTTCTCCAAGGGTGCATATAGCCTTGAGACTTTTCTTCTTTTATATTTCCATGAATAAAATAATCATCTTTAAAAACATTTCTCAGTGGGATATTTTCTTCTTCAGTCACTGAAATCAATCACTACTTTGTGTGGTAACAAGAATATGAGTAGTAAGCCTCTTAAGGGAATTCCACCATAGCTCTAATTGGAGTTGATAAAATGCACTTGATTCCAAACTTTAACACATGACTGAAAAGATTATGTCTGTTTTATAAAACCTCTTTTCCCTCCATTTACACATTTGAAAAAAAAATTACTTATAGTTTTTAAGATTATACTAATATAGTAAGTGGTTTGAATCTGGGCTTTTATTTCCAGAAATAAAACCTCAATGGTTATAGGAGTGCCATATCCCTAAGGATTTACCATAGAATAATGTACTTGCTATTTTAATATAATTAACATGTAGTGAACTTCCTGCCATCTTGGGGAGGGGAAGGGACTAGGGGGAAAATTTGTAACGGAAAGCTTTGTAAGGATCAATATTGAGGAACTACCCATATGTATATTGTGCAAATAAAAAGCTTTAATTAAAAAAAAAAGAATAATGTACTTGCTAGGAAGACTAGGGACTGATATGAAGGAAGTTGTGTCAAAACATTTACTTTCACCAAAAGTTTTCTGATTTATGTGAACCAATGTACCCTTAAGAGGATATATAACAACTATGGTGAGTTGTTAAACTGGCTTAAAAAAGCAAAAGGAGCATTTAGAAGTGGGAGTAACTATTGGCAGAACTGAGCTGATCCAACCATTCTGCATATCAATTTAAATGAAGTTATTCAAGAAAATACTAAATTGTTTTTATACCCTTTGATCCATTGATTCCTCCTACTGGATAAATATACATAAGGAGGTCAAAGGCAAAAAAAAAAAAAAAAGTCCAGTTCTCTTTTTGTGATAGCAAAGAACTGGAAACAAAGTGGGTGCTTATCAAGTGTAATGGAATATTATCATTCATAAAGAAATGGCAAATGTGATGAATTCAGATAAAACATGGGAAGGTCGAAGATCTATGTGAATAGAAACGAAATAAGTAGAAGCAAGAGAATACATGCAATAACTATAATATAAATATACATATTCCTTTGAACACTATGAGAAAGCCAAGCTCCAAGTCACTTTTAATACTTCTTTTAAAAGGACAATTGATGAAAAATACCTCTTAGGAAGAAGCAGAAGCTTACTAGGATAAAGTGTTATAGTCATTAAGGCATGGTCATTATTTCAAGTGTTTTTGCTTAGCTTCTTTATTAAAAGAAAAGGTTAAATATCCAGGGGTATTGCTTCCAGAAATGGCTGCAATATTAAAACAATGGCATCTATGAAACATTTTATAATATTCCCCAGAATTTAAAAATAAATTTCTGTTTAGTGTGGCTAAGTGATAGTTTACAAAATGATACAAAGAATTTTATTCACTGTACCTGTTCCCCTATATACTCTGAGGTATTAGTAAAAATATTTCCATTTTCACAAGAAATGCAAGTGAACATAAGCCCTTCTCATTTCAATTATTAAAATAACACCCATTAGGAAAATGAGCCATTAAGATGATGACAAAAGATGTAAGTAGAACCACAATAGAATTATCCTTTTGTCCCCTTATATTCACAATCACTACTTCTTCCTTCCCTACTTGAAAAAGTGATGTAATTCAAGCAATGACCTTAAGAGAAGAGCAGAGGGAATATGCACTTCCAGCTTTTCAAGGCAGCTTAAACCAGAAGCAGGTTACCCAGTTCCCACCAATCTACCAGCATAGCCTTGAAGTTCTCTTCAGATCAAATAAGTTATCAAGAAATTCAATGAGAAATTATAATCACTTCTACCCTGACTTCACAAGAGATTAGCCAAAAGTGAAGCCTGAAAGCAATAGGAAAGGGAATACCTCGCACTAACAAATAATAGCCTCCTAGCTATAACTGGGACTGCCAGAAAATGTATGAAAAGGATTTGTTTCCTGGGTAGCAAGAGTAAAGAATCCTTAAAAAAAAAAAAAAAGTTATGTGATCAGGAAGCCCTGGAATTGGGGATAAGTGGGAGTAACAAGAAGTAGCAACCAGTGCATAGCATAGTGAAGAGATATGACCAGAACATCCTAAGCCCAGAGACCAAGTTTCCTAGCATCTGTTCCAAACACTTAGAAGTGCCTAAGTATTCAGCATCTAGAGGGACCCAACCCTGGGAGTGGATGCCAGCACAAGAATTCAGGTGACCCAGGATAAAAACAAGTTGAGACATACTATCTGTGCAGAAATGTAACGGGACAGAGCCTGACCTTGTTGCACCAAGGTTGCTTTGCAAGCAACTCAGGAATGGAATCTGGAGACATGAACTAGCATAAAAAAAAAAAATTGCAAATCTAAAGCACTGCCACAAAAAAAAAAAAAGACTCAAAGGGGGAAAAGTGTATATTTGTCAAGGAGTACATATATCCCTAGAAAAAGTGAAACAACAACTAAAGCAAATATATAATAACTAAGAGCTCTTGAGGAAAGAATTGGAACAAATAGCTTGGAATTGAAAGTGATCATTTAATGGACTCTTAGAAATAAAATAACCCAAACAGAAATCAACTTTTCAAGATAATATATTTCTCAAATATTAGATCGAAATCGATTGAAAAAAAATAGAAAATGCAAGATATTATTAAAAGTCAATTGACCTGGAAAATGTCAAGGAGAAAGAATTTAAGGAGAATTGATATCTTGAAAACCATTAAAAAAAAAAAAAACACCTGGGTGCTATATTTCAAGAAATAAGTAAAAACTGTTCAGATCTATTAGATACAAATGAATCCACTGGAAGAAACCTCAAAAGAAAAGTTCCAAGAACGTCATAGCCAAACCCAAGAGTTCTCCCAGGAGGTCAAAGAAATGCTGTAAGCATCCATTAAGCAATTCAGTTAGCAAGGGATAATCAATGTTCACACAAAACATGTCACATTCTGTGTTAAATGAGAGGTCTTAGAGCACAATAACCCAAAAGGCAAAAGAGATAAGAATAACTTATGAAAAGTTCAATATAATCCTATAGGGGAAAAGTGGATTTTAAAAGACTTTGAAACATCTGATGAGAAAACCAGAGCTGAATAGAAGCTTTGATAATAAAAACACAGAAATCTAAAGAAATTAAGAAAAGTAAGTATACTTGAGCAATTTGAACAAGCTGTATGGTGACATGCTAATATTCTGAGAGAGAAAAATCTAGTGTCTTCATAAGCTTAATGTCTTCAAATGGTACTGATGAAATTCAATACAGATCCTGAGAGGGGATTTTGTTTTGAGAATTTGAAGAAGGTGGAAAAACAAGAATAAAAGGAATATATGTATAGAAAGGAAGAAGTAGGTAGAATATGCTATTTCTCATAAATGGCGTATGTGAGAAGAATATACAAAGAAAGGATATAGTGGAGCCAATAGGCTTAGATGAACATCTTTTTTGAAATGGACAAAGGAGAGTTGTAAAGCATTTACACAAACAATCTGGAGTAGAAATAGATCAAATTCACCACAAGAAAAAAAAAAGCTATAGAAAATGAAGGGAAAAATAAACCAGGGAGGAAACAATTTAACTTGTTAAGAAAGGGGAGGGGAAAGAAGGCACGAGTAAAGGAAGTAGCATTTTGTCTCTCTTTGACAATTGGAGAATGGTTGAATCAATTTTGATATGTGAATGTAATGTAACGTGGTTTAAGAAACTAAAATTTCAGAGAATTTTGGTTAGTATGAACTGATGGAAAGTGAAGTGAGCAGATCTAGAAGAACAATTTAAACAAGAACAGCAACATTATAAAGAAAATTTTGGAAGATTTATCAACTATGGATCCAGAGGACCTATAATGAAACATGTTACCCACCACCTGAGGAGATATAATAGACACAAGGTATAGTAAGACATTTATGAGCATTACAATTGTGTGGATGGATTTTTAACTATACATATTTTATTATGGAGAATAGGGTTTCTTCTCCTTCCCTTAGGTTAGTTGGGACAAGAAGGTGAGGGTAAGAAGGGAAATTAGCAAGAGTGATGCCAAAAACATTGAAATTATTTTTTCATGCATAGTAGAAAATTTATTTAATAGCCTTTTATTTTCAAAATACATGTAAAGATAAATTTTCAACATTCACCCTTGCAAAACCTTTCTCCCTTTCTCCCCCTGCCCCATCCTCTTTCCCTAGAGGAGTAATCCAATATTAAGTTAAACATGTGTAATTCTTCTAAACACATTTCCACTTTTATCATGCTGCACAAGGAAAAAAAGGAATCAAAAAAAGTGAAAATACAATTTGTGTTCCACATTCATTCCCTGTGGTCCTCATTCTGGATGCAGATGGCTCTCTCCATCACAAGTCTTTTAGAATTGACCTGAATTGCCTCATTGTTGAATAAAACCAAATCCATCACAGCTGATCATCACATAAAAATCTTGTTGCTATGTACAGTGTCCTTTTTTTACTCACTTCACTTAACATCAGTTCATGTAAATCTCTTCAGGCTGATCATTTCTTAAACTATATCCTATAATATATGCCAAACTTATTCAGCCATTCCCCAGCTGAAAGCCAGACACTACAAAACATTTTTGCACATGGGGGTCCTCTCCCTTTTTTAATGATATCTTTGTGATGCAGACCCAGTAGAGACATTGCTGAATCAAAAGGGATGCACAATTTGATAGCCTATGGAATCCATAGTTCCAAATTGCTCTCCAGAATGATTGGATCAGTTCACAACTCTACCAATGTATTAGTGTCCCAGTTTTCCCATGTCCCCGCCAACATTTATCTTTTCCTGTCATGTTTGTTAATCTGAGAGGTATATATTAGTACCTCAGAGTTGTTTTAATTTGCATTTCTCTAATCAGTGATTTAGAGCATTTCTTCATATTACTAAAAATGGCTTTGATTTCTTTGCCTAAAAAATTGTCCTTATCTTTTGACCAGTTATCAGTTGGAGAATAGAATAAGAATATGAGAAATTCAGAAGAAGGCACAGAACAGTTTAACATGTAGAATTAGTCATATAAAAAATTAAGTAGTATAAAATGGATATTTCATTTTTTTCATAGGAATCCTGTTTTTATGTTTGACTATGAATATGAAAATGCTCTTTTTTTTTAATTCTGGGGTGGTCAAGTTTAGAATTCAAGTGTTTTTAAGTACATGGCCAGATATTTCAGGAAGGGCCTTTTAAGCTGTTGGCAAGGGGAGAAGGTATCCCCCCAACTAAGAGTCTGTTCAGGTAATGAATTAAATTGTGTCACTTGGAGGCAACCAAGTTCTGAAGGGAAGATTCTCACTATGGAAAGTTGGAGGAGATAGACTGATAAACCAGAATGACATTATCAATTTACCCTGAAAAAGAGTTGCCAGCAAACAAGAATTCTCATGTCAACTGGCCAGTACATTCTCTTCCAAACAGGAAAATCTTAAGAAAATTAATAGTAAAAGTTGCTCAATAACTGTAGAATTAAAATAAAGGGAGTTGGATAGTTTTGTCTCACCTTGAAAGTGTCATTAAGCCCAATCTTATCTCTATTCTAAGAATGTCAAGCAGGCCAAGATATTTTTGTCTGCTAGTCTGAGCATCCCCTCCCCCTGGACAATACTGGGTAAATATTAGCAAGTTCTTATGTTTTAGCTTTTCTTTTTTCAACTCAGATGCCATCCTTTGGTTGTGACATTAAATTTAACAATTAAAAAAGCTTTACCTTTGATTCCCCTGAATTCCCCTGGATCATAACCCCTATGTTTTCCTTCAATTTAAAACTATAAAATTCTAAGTTGGAAGGAACTTCATAAGTCTTGTTGAATCTTCCACCTAGTGTGAGAATATAGAGAGAGATTTCATATTTCTCTGGCTCAGAAATCTTCAGGTTCCCCATTTTTTACTAAACAAAGTTTGAACTCCTTTCCTGGAATCCAAGGCCATCCACAATCTGGCTATATTGTACCCCTTCAACCTTATATTATGCTTTAAATTCTAGCCAAATTAACAGCCCTTTGTTTAGTGAACATTTCTATGTCATAGCCTTTGTTTACATTGTTCTCTATGACTAAAATGTCCTCCATTTGTTGAATTCTTATGCATTTTTAGAGCCCAGCTCTAATGTCAAATCTTCCATGTAACCTTTCATGACCTTCCTCCTTGAACATCACACAGCACTTTTTTCCCCTTCTCTAATGCACTTACATAGTAATATGAATTGTACCTTTAATACATAACTAGAATAAGTCAAGGGGGTCATATGAGCAACAAGATGGGTTATTAAATATTTACTGCTCACAACTTCTCAAACCCCTTTAAAACAGAAATCATGAACTAAAGATAAAATTACATCAGCTGTCTCCCGGTCTAGGGCATGTAGAATCCGAAAGAATATTTTAAAATACTCAGATCTATAAGCTGACCTAAGCTCACTCAGCACCCCTTCCCCCCAACCCGCAAGATTGCATGAGCAAACTCAAGGACCCGATACAAGCTTGTGATAAAATCCACTTCTCTCCATCTTCCCAATGCTGTGGAGTCCCCAGCTCCAGCCTGTGGAAATTTGTTTGAACCCTGATAGAGCAAACAGCAAACCCATTAGTTGGAGAACCCAATGCCAGAGCATCATTATGGCATCTTTCTGCCAGTGCCAAACCAGAGAGCTAAGGAGCAGGGAACAGGATAGAACATCAGGAGTAGGGAGGGTAGGGAGAGATGTGCCCTACTCCCCTAAGCTTAGAGGAAAAAGTGTACCATCCAGCTGGGGCCACTTCTGTACACCCATAAATCACTTGGGGCAGAGCCTTAATGTGGGAGTTGCCCACATGAAATGCTCAGTTTAAGAGATTTAAGATGCTTTGAGATCCAGACCCCAAGGAAACCCCTATCTGAAGGAGCAGAAAGTGGATAGGAAAAAATCAGGGAGAGAAAAAGTCAGATTATCAGAGAGTCCAAGAGAAGGAAAACTGAAGGACCTTGAAACTACAGATAAATCAACTATAACAAACAGAAGGGAAAAATGGCCCCAAGATATATAGTAAACATACTTTAAGTATCTATGAATAAATACTGGAAAAGAAAGGAAAATTATCCACACTAGATGAGACAGAGGACCCTGTAGAATGGGAGAACATGGAACCACAACATGCTATTTTTAAGTCATTCAAAAGATAAATGAGAATTATAACAATGTATGGCCTGCACAGCAAAAATGATAGAAAAATATAATCTATAATGACAAGATCTAGCTGCAAAGGAACAACCAAAGAAAATAATCCTGGACTTCTCATAGGAGAAATCTATCAAACTTTGAAAAAACAATTAGTAACTATTTCACAAGTTATTCTCAAAAACTGAGACTCTACCAGGACCTCTTAATGAGACAAATATAGTCCTAATATGATCAAGTGAGATTTACACTAGTAATGCAAAATAGTTCAAAGTTAGGAAAACATTCAACATAATCATATTTAAAAACTAAGTGTCCGAAACCAAATGATTATCCTAACAGATGCAGAAAATGCCTTTGAAAAAGTAGAGTGCTATTTTATGTTTAAAAACAAAAACAAACACAAAGTATAGGCTTAGAGGCATTTTTTTAATCATAAAAAAGCTATCTAAAATCAAAAGCAAGTGTCATATGTAATGGATATACATTAGCATTTTTTCCAGTAAGTACAGTAGTGAAACAAGATTACTTACTCTTTCCACCTTTATTTGATAATTCTGGAAACTATAGCAATAAGATAAGAAAAAGGAATTAATGAAATAAAGAGAGATAAAGAGGAAATAAAACAATCCCGGTTTGCTGATGATATGAAGATTTACTGGGAAAACCCCAGGGAATCAGCAAATCTACTGAGATAACTAATAGTTTCAGCAAAGTTGAGACTCCATGATTCTCAAAAGTCAACAGCATTAGGGGCAGCTAGGTGGTGCAAAGGATAGAGCACCAGCCCTGAAGTCAGGAGGACCTAAATTCAAATCTGGCCTCAGATACTTAACCCTTCCTAGCTGTGTGACCCTGGGCAAGTCACTTAACCCCAGTTGCCTCAGGGGAAAAAAAAGTCAACAGCATTTCTATATAATAAAAACAAAATCCAATAAGTAATAATAGAAAAGAAAGTCCCATTCTGAATAACTACAAAATATATAAAATATCTTGGGATCAATCTCCTAAAGCATATCATTACAAAGAATTAAAGAACAATCTACAAAACTGAAGGTATATTCAATACTCATGGTTATGCCATACCAATATAATATAAATAACAATACCACCAAAATTAACTGCCACTTTTAATCATATGTCAATCAAATTACCAAAAGGATATTTCAAAGAGCTTAATTTTTTTAAAAAATCATTTGAAAAAACAAAAGCTATAGAATATCAAGGGAAATAACAAACAACAAATAAGAACAAAGGAGGAGTGGCACTTTTAGACCTCAAACTACATTAGAAAACTGTCATCAAAGTCATCTGTTATTGTTTTAAAAAGTAGAAATAGACCAGTGGAACATACTAGACAAAGGAGATTCAGAAATAATAATATAAAAACTCAAGTGTTTGATAAAGGGGCTTATATTAATTGCCTAGAGATAAATTCTCTGATTAAAAAAAAAAAAACTGATAAAACTGGAAAGTATCGGAAATTAGGTTTAGACCATGAGATTAAACTTAGAGATCATATTATGAAAAAATTAGCAGAGAAACAGATAATGTGTCTCTTACAGCTATGGCTAAGAGACACATTCTTAACCAAATGAGATGTCAGGTAATACAAAAGGTGAAATAACTTTGATCATTTGAATCTGAAAAGCTTCTTCACAGACAACATCAATGCATTTAATATAAGAAGAGAAGTAAGGAAAAAATGGGGAAAAATCTGCATCAAATTTCTCTGACAAGGGTTTGATATACATAACATATAAAAATTAATAAAGATAAAATATAAGACTAATAACCATTCCCCAATAGATAAGTGGTCAAAGTATATGAACTCTCATAAGAACTGCAAAGTAGTTACAACCATATGAAAAAAAAATGCTCCAAATCACAAGAGAAATATAAATCAAAATAATTCCAAGTTTTACCTTACATCCTGCAAATTGACATACACAAAAATGACCAAGAAATTGGCAATTGTGGTGGAGATATTATGGGAAGATAAGTACACTAACGCTCTGTTGGTGGAGCCATGAAATGGTACAAACATTTTGGAAAGCAATTTGGAATTATGTAAATAATGTTATTTTACTTACTCTTTGAATCATAGACTTCATTACTGTGTTTGTACCCCAAGGGAAGCTATTGATAAGAAAAAAGCTCCCATATGGTCCAAAATATTTATAGCAGCACTTTTTTAAAATATAATTAAGAATTATAAATTAAAGTAGATGTCCACCAGTTGGGGAAATTGTGATACATGAATGTATTGGAATATCACTGCAGTATAAGAAATTATGCATGTGATGAATAGTGAGGAAAATGGTAAAATCCATATGACCTGATGCAGAATGAAGTAACCAGAGATAGAAACAATATACATAGTAACTACAACGTAAATGGAAAGAATAATGACACACCAAAAAATCAAAAGTAATTGTAAAAAAATTGTAAAAATCAAGAGGGACACAAATGAAAACAAATGAGAATATATTCTCAACCTGCCTCTTTTGGGGATTGGAAGTTTCATTCGTCTTACAGATTGCATGTGTTTTTGAACTTTCTCAGCGCATTGATCAATTGTGCTGACTCCCCCCCCCCAAAAAAAAAAACCACTATTTATCATATGTATGGGATGGTTTTCAAGGAGGAAAAGGAGAGGGAAATATACATGGGATACTATGGTGATGTTAAAAGTCAAAAATATTAACAAAAGTGTTTTTGTTTTTGTTTTTGTTTTTTTTACCAAAAGTGGGAAAAGAAAAAAGACTTCACTTTGGTGGTAATGCTCTTGTGGATGAATACTTTTATGGGTAAAGACAAATGGTCTGTGAAGGGAGACAGAGATCTTACACTGAATGTGACCTGGAGAATTTTGTGCATGAAAAGTCTACTCATCAGGTAGCCTAGCCTTGCTAGACATAAAATTCTATTATAAAGCAGCAGTCATCAAAACCATTTGTTACTGGCTAAGAAATAGAATAGTGGATTGGTGAAATACATTAAGTTCACAAGACACAATAATCAATAACTATAATATTCTAATGTTTGATAAACCCAAAGACTCCAGCTTTTGGGATAAGAACTCACTATCTGACATAAATTGCTGGAAAACAGGAAAATAGTATAGCAGAAACTAAGCAATGACCAACAGCTAACACCCTATACCAAGATAAGGTCAAAATGGATTCATAATTTAGACATAAAGGGTGAACAAGGGATAGTGTACCTCTCAGATCTGGAGAGATTGCATTATGAATGCAAACATGAAATGCAAAATGGATAATTTTGATTACATTAAATTAAAAAGGTTTTGTATTTTGCAAACAAGCTTTCTGCTGAGAAACAATTTTTATAGCCAGTGTTTCTGATAAAGGCCTTGTTTCTAAACTATATAGAGAATCGAATCAATCAATAAGAATACGAGCCATTCCCCAATTGACAAATGGTCAAAGGATATGAACAATTTTCAGACAAAAATTAAAACCATTTCTAATCACATGAAAAAAATATTCTAAATCACTATTGATTAGAGAGATGCAAATTAAGACAATGCTGAGGTAACACTTCACACCAATCAGATTGGCTAAGATGATAGGAAAAGAATAATAAATGTTTGATGGAATGTGGGAAAAGTGGACACTAATGTATTATTGGTGGAGTTGTGAAATGATCCAGTCACTCTGGAGAGTAATTTATAGCTATCCAGCAGTGTCTGTACTGGGTCTGTATCACAAAGAGATCATAAAAAGGGAAAAGGACCCACTCATGCAAAAATGTTTGTAGCAACCCTTTTTGTAGTGGCAAGGAATTAGAAATTGAGTGGATGTCCATCAGATGAAAAATGTCTGAATAAGTTATGGTACTTGAATGTCATGGAATATTATTACTCTATAAAAAATTATGAGCAGGTTGATTTCAGGCAAGTGTGTAAAGACTTACATGAAGTGAGCAGAACCAAGAGAACATTTTACATAGTAACAAAATTATGTGATGATCAACAATTTTTTGGCTCTTTTCAATAATAAAGTGATCTAGGGACAGCTAGGTGGCGAAGTTGTATAGAGCACCAGCCCTGAAGTCAGGAAGACCTGAGTTCAAATCTGATCTTAGACACTTAACATTCCCTAGCTGTGTGACCCTGGGCAAGTCACTTAACCCCAATTGTCTCAGGGAAAAAAAAAAAAAGATGATCCAAGATAATTCCAATAGATTTGTGTATGCTAGAAAGTGCCAGACATATTCACAGAGAGAATTATGGAGACTGAATATGGATCAAAGTATAATATTTGCACCTTTGTTGTTGTTGTTTACTTTTTTTCTCATGTTTTTCTCCCTTTTGATCTTATTTTTCTTGTGCAGCATAATGAATATGGAAATATGTTTAGAAGAATTGCACATTTAACCTATATTGGATTACTTACTGTCTTGAGGAGGGGGAAAGGGAAGGAGAAAGGAAGAAAATTTTGAAACAAAGTTTTGTGAAGGTGAATGTTTAGAAAAATATATCTGGAAAAATAAAATGCTATTAAAATAAATTTTAAAAGAAAAAAAAAGAAAAGTTTACTCATTTTTTCTCAGGGGACTTGGAACTCCTAGAATCAAATGGCACCTGGGGAAGTGGGAGAACATAGCCAGTAAAGAGATTTTAGGCAATTTGGGGGGGGGGGGAGGGCGGGGAATTAACAAGGGAGATAATAGTTCAGTGGTAGCCTATATAATCAAGGATGTAGTGATGGAGTGCCCTATTTTTTCTAACATCTGCAATAACTGGCATTGCTTGTTTTGGCAGTAGTGCATAATAATAAAGGGGAATCTTTCAACCAAGCTTTACAGGTAGTGACAGAAAGGGGAGATCCTAGAATGGTTATGTTGGACTTTTGATTGCATGAGGACTACAGAGAAAAGAAAGCTACTAGATAATCATAGGAATCACAAATCAGAGAATGGGGAGTCTAGAGTAAACTTGAAGAATTCATAATGAAGAAAGTGAGAGAAATACTTTTTTTTTTTCTTTTGGAAAGGGGCACAAAAAATGAAATTTAAATTACTAGATGAAGCCAATCCAATTCAAGTCAAGCCAGAATGAAGATGCTTGATGTAAGATTAGGAAAAAACTGAGGCATTAGAGAGCTTGATGAGGATAAAGAGAGGTTTCATATGAATGAGCAGGATAGGAGCTGGTGGTTAGAAAATGGAATTTGGAATTCATGCTCTTAAAGGTAAATCTATGTGTTGAAGAGGTAGTAGAAATAAAAATTATTAGAGATTCTGTACTTCAGACCCATAGTATGCCATTATTGGTAAGTATGGTTAGCATCCCATCATAAAAATTGATAAAATCATTTTCCTTTTCTATAACCACCAGCTTGGTTCTAAAGATTTCAGCTTCCTAATGGAAAGTTTTGATTCATAGTAGATTTAAGAGAAAAAAAAAAGACAAGGAGTTACTGCATTTTTATTAATAACTTGGCTGAAAAGTAGCAAAGTAACATCTGGAATAGATATTATCAATTTGGCATGCTGCTCATCTCCTCAGATAAGATTCAAAATGACAAGCACTGTTACAAGGAAATAAGCTCCATCTAGTTAAATTAGAATGATTAGGGTCATTTAGGCAGAGGAAGTTTAATTTGAATGGATCTAAAAATTTTGTATAAACCAGAATACCTAAGTATTTAATCTTGCCTGAAGCTTGTTTTAAAATTGAAAATGATTATAGCATAGACCGATAAGGAGTGAAAATATATTAGAAAATAATTTTTAACTGTTTCACACCGCAGACTTATATGTCAGCCAATCAATCCAAGAACGCTTGACTTCCATTTTGTACACAATAATAGAAGAAAATGTTCTACGACACAATTCATTAACCATTTCATTAATTCTTAAATGTTAAATTGATCAACTAGTATGTGCCTTAAATTCTTGCTTGCTTTTTTGCCAGAGACTGAACCTTAAAACCATGACCCTTTTAACCTTCTCCCCTTTTCCCCCCTTTGCCAAAAGACTGAACCTTAACCCTTTTCACCTTCCCCCTCCCCACCCTGACACAAATATCTGAATATCTAAGAACAACCACTGCATATTCCAGCATAAGCATGCAGAACGACACGCCTCAGGAAACTACAAGATATCATTGTTCTACTCCACCCTTGGAGCCCCTAACCTTTGACACCTGACCCCCACCCCTCATTTCAGAGTGTCACACCCCATCTGTCTTCTTGCTCAATGTGCTGTTACTACATTGTGGTCATCTGCCTATATATACTCTGTGCAAACTCAATAAACTCGAGACATAATCTACCATAACCTAGAGTTGTCTCCTTCCTCTCTGCGATCCTGTCCCCAGACCTCTGTGTCTCCCCAGGCCATTCGGCCTTACGAGCTCTGCTCCCCCGGCTTATGTCCTGCTCCCTTGACCCACGTTGATGACCTGCTGGTCAGGTCACTTTTTCTAGCCAGCAACTAAACTCACACTGCAACATGAATCAATAAAATTTCAAATAACTAATCTCTTCCATTGATTTCTAAAATTAAGTATACAAGGTGCGGTTTGAAAAATCTTGGGAGCAGGTATATAGATACCGAAACAGGCTGGATTTATGTAGCATGATACAAGAGAAAGTAGATTTGACAATTCTCCTATTTGATGATTAACAAAAGATAGCCAGACTAGATTTCGGGGCCTGAATTATCTGACTTTGCTTTTTGTATAAATATCAGAGGTCTATTTTGTTTTGTCTTATGCTGTCCATTCTTTTAGCACTCATCCAGATTTTTTGTGTGAGAATAATGATTCTGATTAGCTTTGAGTTAAACAACCAACCACAAGTATGCATGCAATCAGTGTGCTATCAAATGACTAATCTGAGTGTGTCTTATTAAAAATATCACTTTTTCTTGGAGTCCAATAGTTATAACTTCTGAAATGGCCTTTGTAAGCCATTAATCATCAACACCATCTTCTTCAAAATGTAAATATCAACTTAACATTTTCTCTGCAAAGACCAATCACTTCCAAACCATCCTTAAAAATCTTGCCAAAGAAGAGCAGAAAAATCCATTGCCCATATGTGTCAGATTGATGGGTATCATCTGATCAGTGCCTGGGGGTCAAATTGAAAGGTGCTGGAAATGACTACACAAAAGAAGCTTACAAGATCAGAGGTATATATTGAAGGGCACACAGAATCAGCAGCCTGATGCTCCATTTCCTCTAGGACTGAAGTTATTATCATTTAACAGATCTCCATCCCTAAGTTTCAGTTCTTGAACTCTAGTTTTCTGGGTAACACCATCGATATCAAATGTACCTGTCAAATGGCAGAATGCTGTCCCACTTTGTCCCATTTCCCTTTGTTGTCTATTTCTCTTACAATCTCCTTATAGAAACTATAGGGAAGTATCTCTAAGCCAATTAGGAAAAGTCTACAATATTTTTCTTTGTACCAATGTAGTTATTCAGAACAAAGGGGAAATAATACTGCCTTTTGTCTGCATTCTACTAAATTCTCTTTTCAATTCAAAATGAAGAGGAAAGTAACAGAACACCCAAAAAAACTTGTGATAATTTGAGTCATTTTTGTAATGGGGGAGTGCAGGGAGTGAACAATGCAGATAATGTGTTGGGGAATCTTCAAACTGTGACCTCCTTAACCACAGAAATCTTGTCTTTTTACATATCCCTGCATTCCTCAAATTGTTTAACATAATGTCATATATTTAGTAAGTACTGAAAGTTTGATAAATGAATTAATGAATGAAGATCATTTCTCTATATAACAAAATTGCAAAAGTCCATCTGTTTAGGAGCAAAGTAATAAAGCATCTGATTGTAACAATATTTCTATGGTTCTGTAATGATATGGTTGGTACAGTTCTTCTATCTCATGGTAAACTATCTTTTTGAAATCTGTGCTCAAAAAAAATTATCATTGAAAATAACATAGTAATGAACCACTCAAATATTAAGAAACAATTAGTATAACTAAGCAAAAAACATTATTACATGATTATATTTATAAGTATGAAGGAAAAAAAATTTCCAAAAAATTAAGCACTCTGTCTAAAACCCTAAAAGGTTAGGCATGAAAAGACCCTCCTGTAAAATAAAAAAATACAAATACATACCCAAAAGCTAACATTATTTGCAGTAGAGGAACACTGGAACACTTTCCAGGTAAAACAAAGAAGCTTCCACTCTCTACTATGATTTGAAACAATTATAGAATAATTAACTACAGCCTCAAGACAAAGAAATTTGGGGTATAAAATGTTAATAAAGAATACGCAAAGTTGCATGTGATGTGATATTAAATTTTTGCTTTAAAAAGTCATCCTAGAGGGACAGCTAGATGGCACAGTGGATAGAGCACCAGCATTGAAGTCAGGAGGACCTGAATTCTAATGTGTCTCAAACACTTGATACTTACTACTAACTGTGTGATCCTGGGCAAGTCACTTAGCCCCAAATGCCTCACAAAAAAAAAAAAAAAAAAAAAAAAGTCATCATAGAAATTAATTAAGATCATTAACATCTTCAGTAAGGTAACAGTTTGAAAAATAAATCCATAAAAATCAGTAATATCATTATTCAACAATATCAGAAATGATATAAAAATACTATTTAAAATAGTTATAAAATGTAAAAAACATTTTGACATGTAACATACTGAGATGGGCCTTATATAAATGTAACTACAGAGCATATTGTTATAGAAAAAAATTAAATTATTGATGAGAACTTAGCAGTTGATTGTTGATGGTTGGTCAAAATTACAAAATGATTACACTATGTAAATTCATTTACAAATTTCATGTTATGCCAGTCAAACATAATGATAAACAAATAATGACAAAAGACATCTGGTAAAAAATAAGGCTGGAATCTGTTTTAAACTGGCATTACCATGCCCCAAACAATATTATAAAATTTTGGCAATGGTCATGAAACTAAAAAATTGAATCAGTAGAATGAATAATATAAACAAGATCCAGAAGCAACTAACTACAGTTTTCCAGTGTTACACAAACATAAAAATACAAATTACTAGCATAAGGCCTGCCTATTCACCAAGAATTGTTAAGTAGACTAAAAATAGAACAAGAAAAACTATGAGGAATGAAAAATACTGGCCCATTCCTACTCTTCTAGTCTTCTTATAGCTTACATTATACTATGTATTCTGCTCCACTGGTTTCCTTGTGTATGCTTAGACAAGACTCTTCATCTTCAAACTCCAGGCATTTCTACTAGGTGTTCCCCATATCTGGAATTCTCCATCTCAGTTCTGTCTTCTGGCTTTCCTGACTTCTTTCAAATAGCAACCAAAATTCCTTCTTCTACAAGAAATCTTTCCCAATCCTCCTTAACATAGTGCCTTCTTTCTGTGATTATGTCTAATTTATCCTGTATATAGCTTAATTGTACATAGTTGCTTGCATATCTTTCCCATTACACCGTGAGCTTCTTGAGAGAAGGATTTTTTATCTCTAGATGCTTACTTGCATAAAATAAAGAAAATCAATGAATTGGGCTTGCAACTAAAAAAAATTAGAAAAAGAACAAATTAAAAACCTCCAATCAAATGCCAAACTTGAAATCCTAAAAATAAAAAGAGAGAATAATAAAATTGGAAGTAAAAAACACTATTGAAATAATAAATAAAACTAAAAGTTGGTTTTATGAAAAAACCAACAAAATAGATAAACCTCTAGTTAATTTGATTAGAAAAAGGAAAGAAGAAAATCAAATTGTTAGTCTCAAAAATGAAAAGGGAAACCTTTCCAACAATGAAGAGAAAATTAGAGCAATAATTAGGGGTTACTTTGCCCAACTTTATGCCAATAAATTTGATAACCTAAGTGAAATGGAGGAATACCTACAAAAATATAGATTGCCCAGATTAACAAAAGAGGAATTAAATTACTTAAATAGTCCCATTTTAGAAAAAGAAATAGAACAAGTTATTAACTCCCTAAGAAAAAATCCCCAGGACCAGATGGATTTACATGTGAATTCTACCAAACATTTAAAGAACAATTAACTCCAGTACCATATAAACTATTTTGAAAAAATAAAGAATGAAAGACTCCTACCAAACTCCTTTTATGATGCAGACATGGTACTGATACCTAAACCAGGTAGAATGAAAACAGAGAAAGAAAATTATAGACCAATCTCCCTAATGAATATTGGTGCAATAATCTTAAATAAAATATTAGCAAAGAGACTACAGAAAATCATCCCCAGGATAATACACCATGACCAAGTAGGATTTATACCAGGAATGCAGGGCTGGTTCACTATTAGGAAAACTATCAGCATAATCGATTATATTAATAACCAAACTAATTAAAATCACATGATTATCTCAATAATCTCAATAAATCAAGCAGAAACAGCATTTGATAAAATCCAACATCCATTCTTATTAAAAACACTAGAGAATATAGGAATAAAATGAATTTTCCTTAAAATAGTCAGTAGCATCTATTTAAAACTATCAGCTAGCATCATATGTAATGGTGATAAAGTGGAACCATTCCCAATAAGATCAGGGGTGAAACAAGGTTGCCCACTGTCACCATTACTATTCAATATTGTATTAGAAATGCTAACTTTGGCAATAAGAGAAGAAAAAAAGATTAAAGGAATTAGTAGGTAATGAGGAAACCAAATTATCACTCTTTGCAGATGATATGATAGTATACTTAGAGAACCCTAGAGACTCAATTAAAAAACTATTAGAAATAATCCACAACTTTAGCAAAGTTGCAGGATACAAAATAAATCCACATAAATCATCAGCATTTTTATACATCACTAACAAAATCCAACAACAAGAGATACAAAGAGAAATTCCATTTAAAATAACTGTCCATAGTATAAAATATTTGGGAATATATCTGCCCAGGGAAGGTCAGGAATTATATGAGCAAAACTACAAAACACTTTCCACACAAATAAAGTCAGATCTAAACAACTGGAAAAATATCAAGTGCTCTTGAATAGGTGTAGCAAATATAATAAAGATGACAATACTACGTAAATTAATCTACTTATTTAGTGCCATGCCATACCAATCAAACTTCCAAGAAACTATTTCACTGACCTAGAGAGAAGGATTTTTTTTTGTCTTTTTTATATTCACAGTGTCTGACTCCTGGTAGGTACTTAATAAAGGCTCACTGATGAACAAATTGTAATATACCAACATATAACATTTATTTGGGCTCACTTTCCAAGTTGCACTAATATTAATATACTTGGTCTCTAGAAGGGTGACCATTACTACTTTCAGCATCCTAGAGGAAATAATGTGGAAGGCTATATTTCTCATTCTAGTTCATAGCCCCCTAATTTGCTTTCCTTTAACACTCAGTCAAAATTTTAAATATAAATATTAAACCCCTTTGATTTTTACAACAATTCTGTGAGATAGATGCTACTATTATCACCATTTTATAGTTGAGAAAACTGAGGTGAACAGAATTAAGTCACTTACCCAGAGTCATACAACTAGTAAGTCTCTGAGACTTAATTTGAACTCAAATCTTTTTGATTCAAAATCCATTACTGTATCCATTGCATCATCTAGTTACTTTAGGAGTAAAATTCTAGGCTCTCCTGTTAGACAATCTTTTCTCTCTCAAAAACCCCACTCCTCAGGAAAGACTTTGCCTTTCCTTGCCTTTCAGTGATCCTAATTCAGTCCGTTATCCTTCCTGGCATTCCTCTTCAGTTTTCATGTAGATGAGTGACAGCTTAGGGGTGATAATATATTTTGTTCCCAGATGCAAGTTCATTGTCTCTCAAGGCCCTTCATATACAGTCAAGTTATCTAAGACACCGACAAGACCTTCCTTCTATACATTTTGAAGTCTATCTTTTATCCAATTTTTACTGGTCTCATTCCCTCATCCTTACAAAACTAATAAATATGATCATGCCCAAGTAAGAAAAAAATAACATACAGTTGTTATTATAAGGTAATTGAAAATAATATTAATAAAACAACTAATGTCTGGTTAATTGCACTAAACAATCCTGATACCAGAGAACAAATGATTTCAAAACAAAACAAAACAAAACAAACAAACAAAAAAAAACAACAATATTTCTCTCCCCTTGCCAAAGAGGTAGGGACTATTGGTACAAAATACTAGCTTTGATTTCAAATGCAAATGTTTTGTCATTTTTGCTTTACTGTTTTTCTCTGTTACAAGAGAGGACCCAATGTAGGGAGAAATAAATTTATACTAGTAAATAAATTTGGTATAAAAAAAAGACATTAATATTTTTTTTAAATTTAGCAAGGCTAATCCTTAGAGTAAAGCCCAGTATCTATGAGTCTTTTTTTTATTTTCCTAACCACATTTCAATATTAATTTTCTTCATAATCTTATGCATTATTCTTTATTCATTTTAAAAACATTATTCTGAGAAGGGATTGATAATTTTCATCAGATTGCCACACCACAAAAAAAGATTAGAAACCCTTGCTTTAAAGAAAAGAGTCATTATCTCTAAGTCTATAATGAAAGCTTTTCTAGTTTGACATATCCTATTGGAGCTTATACTCTTCTGACATATTCTTCAAGAGTTTCTCATCTTCATAAAGAGATACTTACTACTAAAGTCTTACCTCATTGTCTCTTTTTGGAGATGTGAGATTCTTGAAGATTATGTCAGAAGAGTGAAAGCTCCAGTAAAACTGTAGTAGAGACAATAAAAATTAATTATTTAAAGTAATTCAGATTAAAAACTGATAGAACTTTAGTAGAAGTGTTTGTAAGACATTTAAAAGAATTTTCTCAAAAAAAAAAAAAGAATTTTCTCATTAAATAGTTCACTTTCCCATAATGCCAACTTTGTTTATTGCACAAAGGGTAAATATTATTTAATTTTGATTTGAAATTTTAAAAAAATATATTGAAGCAAAAATAAGTTAAATAGTTGTCTAAGTCAGAGCTTCTTAAAGATTTTTCATTTGTGAGCCCTTTTTGTCCAAGAAATTTTTACTTGACTCTGGATAGATAGGTATATAAAATAGGCATGCAAATAAAATATTTATTGATAATAAATCATAAGGAAATTTATTTTAAAATAAGTCTTTGGTATACATAGAATTTTACCTTTTATTAAAGACAAATGTAAATTTGCATACTAATAAGATGGATGTATTTGCTTATGTTTACATAAAGAATTAAATTTTGGCAGAATATTTGATACCTTTTACTGTTACCAAAATTTTTGGGACCCCCATATTTAATTACAGTAGCCCATGTGGGGTTACAACTCACAGTTTAAGAAGCTTTGTTCTAAGTCACATCAACTAATTGGAATTGGACCTGTAATCCAGGGCTACAGACTAGAATTGTGATCTTCTTACTAGACTATGTGGATTATCTTTTGGGAAAAGAAACTATACTATTACTTATATTTGTTATTTTTCTCCCATTAACAAATACCATAATCAGAACAGATATCAGGCAATGCCATTTTAAAATTCATTATTTTAGAATATCACGACAGTTTTCCTTGATAATTTCTTAAAAGATAATGTCCAGGATCTTTTTTTGATCATGACTTTCAGATAAAACATAATTTTTAAATTGTCTCTCCTAGATATATTTTCTAGGTCAGTTGCTTTGCCAATGAGATAGTTCACTTTTTTTTTTTCATTCTTTTGGCTTTGCTTTATTGTATCTTGATTTCTCATAAAGTCGTTAGCTTATATTTGCTCAATTCTAATATTTTAAGGAATTATTTTCTTCAGTGGCATTTTGTACCTCCATTCCCAATTGACCAATTTTGCTTTTTTAAGGCATTCTTTTCCTTATTTTGTATTTTCCAAATTTTTTCTTTGTCTCTCTTATTTGATTTTCAAATTTTATTTTGAGCTCTTCCATGGCCTGAGCCCAATTGTTATTTTTCTTGGAGGCTTTAGATTATAATCCAACATTTTTTGCATAGTGTTTTGATGAATCCATTTGTTTATGATGAATAAATGTAGCACTACTTTTAAAACTCAAAGTGTATTCATTATTGCATTGCTTTAGTACTTATTTAGTACAATATTGAATCAGAATTCCAATTTTTTTGCTAGTAATTTCACTTTTTTAGTAAAATAGAATAAAAAAGGGGAAGAATTAATGAGAGAAGAGAACAAAAAGCAAGAGGAGAGGAGAAGAGAAGAAAGGACAGGAGAAGAGAGAACAGGAGAGGAGAGGAAGAGAATACTATTTAACTCTAAATGTTACTACTTTGAAATCTTGAGGCTGACAAGATGTGTGCTCATTGGGTACATTCTGCCAGGACATTTTGCAGTGGCTGCAGTCTGTCACAGTTCATGCAGTGACTCCAGGCTGTAACTGAATCCTCTGTTAGTTCATCTCCCATAAATTTGGAGTGGCGCCTGGAAATAGCTCCACTGAAGTCTGTAATGGCATGCAGAATGGAGCAAATGTTCTACATGGTGACTGTCATCTCTGATTAGATAAATTAAGGAGTCGAGCATGTTTCCACCATTTGGTTCAGTTTTATTTTAGTCCCAGAGGTCCATTCCTCCCATTTTATGTCCTGGCATTTTCCCATTGGTAAAGGGGATACTATCATATCACTGAATGTAGCTTCCTCAAGCATAAGTCCCATAGGACAATGTCAGCCCCTAGGGACACCCACTATCCAACAAACCAAAGGTGCAGCTGTTCAGTAATTGATCACAGAACTGTTCCTTCATCTCAGTTTTCTTAAACTCATCCTTACTTAAAAATAAAATAATTAAAAAAATATTTGGGAGGATCTATAAAGCTATTTTCAAGAATAATTAATTCAAAGTACAGACCAGGAAATAAGACACTTGATAAATATACTAGTTAAATTTACATGGGCAGATGGAAGTGGAAAGTTAAACAATAATCTAGATAGTTTCATTATTGAAAAAAGCTAATATTAAGTTTCCAGAATCATTAATTCCTTAACAGCATGCTTTTTTGTTTAAAAAAAAATTCAGATAATTGCCTCAATTCTCTATTATGTCTATGCCCAGTAATGTAGGATTTATATGCATTATGGTTCCTAGAACTTTTTCCCCCTTTAGGCAGACACTGTAGTTGCCCCCCTACCAAAATTAGAGTAATTGTACAGCAATTAAAATTAGGTTTGCTTGTCTCTAACTGTTCAATATTATCTGAGAAGTAGGGCTTTGGAAAAACCAGAGGCAAAGTAACTACATCCTCGAATATCCTAATAAAGAAATGGATTCAGCTTTCTACCTTCTGTAGACCTTTATTTAAAACAGCTGCTTTGGGTACATATTAAAGGGTTGAATGTTGTCACCCAGCTAACTTAAATTCTTATCTAAAAAGACTTTGTTTCAAATTTTAAACAAAATTGAGTATTATAAATAAGATCATTCTGTGCTACTGGTTATTGCTATAATCCAATCATAAATCATATTATGATTATTCATCATCTCTGTGTCAAACTGAGACTGAGACTTCAAATGAATTTAAAGAATTAATGAAATCTCTTTTGAGAACCATCAGTCATTGTTCAATAGAATATAAGCTTCTTGAGGTCAGGGACTGTTTTCCTTTTTCCTTTGTATTCTTAGAGCTTAGCACAAAGCCTTGAACATAGAAAATAGATATTTTGTGGAACTGAATTAAACAGAATTAAAAGAATTTAGATTTGTGAAGCTTAATCAAGTCTTGATGAAAGCTTTTAAATCACAGAACTATGAGATCTGCTTCAATACTGCAAATTGAATGTGGAATTCACAATGAAGCTCTCTAGTAGTCCCTCTTAACTAAACCAAAATATATATCATATAAAGGATGAAAGCAAAGATTTAGAGTAATACTGCATCACTACACATTGCAGAAATTAAAGGAGTTAACTTCAATATAAATGCTTCCTTCAATACACAGTCAGAAAACTTGCCAACAGGGTCAGTAGAACAGAGGAAATGCACATGTCACTATATCTGCTATTCATGTGTAACAACCTCTGTTCAGGATATAGAGGATTATGCCAGAAACTGCTCATAGATTCAAGGATCTGGAATATAGAGTCCACATGAAAGGTCATCTCCAAAGAGCATGCTATTCTAAGACCATCCCATCATAAGCAGAATGATTTTTCACTTTTATTATTTCACGCTCACTTTATCTCACTCTAGCATTTTGAAAACTACTATCCACACAATAAGTACTTAATAAATGCTTGTTGGATTGAGTTTGAAACAAGCCCAGAAACTATAGGGCAATTCCTATTATCTAGCACAATTATTTTCCTGTTGTATGGGACAGCTGTGACCTCAACCCAAATTAAAATCAGAGACTCTCAAGGTAAAAAAAAAAAAAAAGATTTATTACAATCTCAGGAGAAAGGACAACTCCTAACAGACAAGGTATCATCAGTAAAGAAGTGCAAAGCACAAGCTGCAAACACAGAATTATATAGACTCTAACCAGAAGCCCCCTGCCCCTTTCTAACTTTTTCTCCCATTGTCTGGAGGAGTCCAGGCTTGGTGGAAATCTATCCCAGAAACAAAAGAATACTAATAAATAACAAATTCATTACCCATTAAGTATTTAAATGTTCATTAAGAGATAGTGGGGAGGGGGTAGCTAGGTGGTGCAGTGGATAGAGCACCAGCCCTGAAGTCAGGAGGATCTGAGTTTAAATCTGGTCTCAGACACTTAACATTCCCTAGCTGTGTGACCCTGGGCAAGTCACTTAACCTCAATTGCCTCAGCAAAAAAAAAAAAAAAGAGAGAAAGAGATAGTGGGGGAGGGGACAAGTTCAAACACCTACAGCTTTTAATTATAGCTCAATTTGTTTACAAAGTCTCAAGTTACAATTAGGGCTTAGATCAAGTTTACATTCTTATGAGAGGTCTTCACTCAGTTTACACTATTCAATCCCTTTTCTTTATTTATTAACCTTTGAAGACCTCTCACACCATTCTTGATTTCCTCTAGCATCTCTCTTGTTCTTAGTCTCTAATCCTTCTAGGTCTAATTTGTCCTTTTTCTCTACTGGGGTCCATCCTCTTCAGGAATCAAAGAAACAGTTTTCAATTTTATTCCTTGGTCCCACTCTCTAAAGATCCAAATCTAACTGGACCTCCCCCTTCCAGGTTGTTCAATTCTTACTATCCATGTTATGTCAACTTCCTGAGACCCATTCTCTATGAAAATCCAAGTCAAGTCCTTGAAGCTAAATTTTCTCTATAAAATCTACTTGTGAGCCATTCCATGGCTGCTACCTTCCATTGGTCAGCCCACCATAGCATTCTGCATTCTGCCTTGTAGTGTCTTTTCCCTTCTCCCATGACATGTGGTATCTTCCCTAACTGCATTATGTTTCCCAACCCCACTTCTCCTCCCTACAACTAACTAACTAATTCTTTTAGGGTGCTATGTCTGTTTCAGGATTTAGCCTGCCAGCTAAGGGCATTCTCCAACCTCATGGGGTACTCTCTTTCTACTGGAAATTGTGAGTTCTACTGAGGAACTTGTCTTTCATATACTCTCCCAACTCTATTTCCTATCCCTTCATTTTTTCTGTAACGTATTCCCCCAAATAAATCTACCTTTTGCCAAAGAGAATGGCCATTATGAATTCTTCACATGACCAAATCCCAACGTTTGGTGCCTGCCATCATTTGGTGACAAACCCCACACCATAAATCACATCAGTGAGGACTAGGTCTGGAATGGGATATGATCTAATTTTCTGATGTCTTTGGCAACAATCTGGCCATGATCATCTATCTACCTTCTTAGCCAACTAATAGTCTAATATCAATCTATGCTGGAGTACTGTTTCTCTAGAATGGCCTGGTCTGCTAACAAATTCAGTGCCTTTGTCATCTGGTTAGTGATGATTTCAACCATTTCCTGGAATCTAATGAGCCTATTCCTAAAATCTTATACCAGAACAAACAAATTTATAATATTAGCACTCAATAATTAATAGCAATTATCTCATACAATTTCAGAATCAGAATTCCAATTTAAATACACACAGCTCCAAATTTAAGGTGGCAGAAAACTGCCCTTTCAAGTCTATCTACAAGGGAGGGGACCATGCAAGAAGGACTTTAAGAAACTGGAGGACTTTAGAACCCTGGGGAAGAGGATTGGAGAAATTTAGACCCAAGTGTCCGTCTATAATCTGTGGCCCAGTGACTAACCCACCTTCCATGCTAGAAATGCAGGGGTTCATGTTGAAGATATTGAGGCACCAGCACAAACCCCAGAAGAATACAGGCCAGCAAAGTACCCCAGCCTAGCCGGGACAAATTCCACAAGCCTGTCCAAGGGAAATGTGGAAAATCCCACAGAGGGTGGCTTTTTTTCTTTTTATAGTTTTTCTGTAAGCCTCAGGTTCAGGCCCTCAGAAGGCTTTTAGTCATGTAAATTAAGCCTATTTAAAAATACAATAGATTAACTCAAGTTAACAGACTGAAAAGTAGTGCCAAGCAACTTAAAATTTAGCCTCAAAACCCCTAAAATCTGCTAAAATATTTTAGCAATTCTGTAATTTTAACTATTTCCACATATTCAAATTAGCCAGTTCTAGGTCCACAGAAATGTCAGGGTTTTTTTTTTTTTCTCTTTTTGATGTAGTAGTTACAAACTTTCCCAATCTCTGAACTAGTCCTTCCTCTCTCTAGCTAAAAACTATTTGTATAAGTCCAGTTATGTACAAACAAGCAGTTTTTAAATTCTAAATAGCCAGATCTTTTCCTTTGTAATTCAGCTGAAAGAAACACAGAAGACAAAACACAGGCTCACACTCACACAAAAGCAAACTGCTTTTCAAAATCAATCTAGCTCCCATTCTTGTCCCCATCTTGGAGTGGAACCGAGGAGGGAAGTTCTGGAGCTGAAGCCTTAGGAGCCAGCCAGCTGAGTATTGAAGGCTTCTTTGAATTTATGCCCAGCCCTGGGGGGATAGAAAGTTCCTCTGAGTGGTGTACCTTCCCAAACAAAACAACAGTATTTCCCAATTCTTCCTAAAGGACTATCTTCCCAAGACACTAAATAGGTTTTTAGAGTCAGCTGCCTTAGATTGTTCCTTTCCCAAGGTTCACAGTATCTTGTCATCTTTGGCGGAAAACTCATCCAATCTTAACAAGGAAAAATGGGAGAACCCTTATAGAGTGAAACCAAACTACTTAGAATTTTCCACTATCAAAGGGAAATTGGAATCTTTAATAGATTCAAACCACTTAAATTCTCCCAATCCTACTCACCCAGGCAGCTCACCAGTTCTTGTCATGAAGAATGTAAGCTCTTTGAGGAAAGGGGCTGTTTTTGCATTTCCTTTGTATCCCTAGCTCTTACCCCAGTGTTACTTAGCACATAGTAAGTATTAAATATATGCTTACTGACTTTAAAACCCTAAAATTTTATCATATTCCAAAAGTTAATAATACCAAGACATATCAGAATACATACAGGATATAATATTTGCCACAATTACACAAAAATGGTCATGAAAACAAAATGGAAATTGTTTGCTTCCTTGAAAGAAACAGTTAATGGAATTGCTGAGTCATTATTTGTGATCTTTACAAAATAAAATGGACAAAGTGCCTCAGGACTGGAGAGGTGCAAATGTTCCAGTTTTGAGAAAAAGAAAGAGAATAAAGTCTATATACCCCAACGGGATTGACTATTAAAATATATTATTACAGAGGGTTAGGAACATTTAGAAAAAGAAGTTATTACAAAGAATCATCCCAGCAGGTCATGTCAGATCCTTATAGTTTACATTTTTTGACAGTTTTTCTAGATCAGAATAATGCTATTAATGGAGTTTGCTTTAAGTAAAGCACTAACAGTCACCAGAACTTGTTTTATGGAAAAGATGTAGAAATATAGGTGAGGAAGTAGTGAATTTAAGTGGATTTGTGATAGTTTCAATTTGTTGTCATCAATTGTTCATCACATGGATTGTTTCAAGTAGTAGCCATTAAGAAGGGAAGAACCATTTATATAGTGACTTTGTGTCAGGCACGTCCTAAGAGCTTTATAAATATGCCCTCATTTCATCATCACAACAATCCTGAAAGATAGGTGCTGTTATTACCCCCATTTTATAGTTGAGGAAACAGAAACAGACAGAAGTTAAGTGACTTACCATCAAAAAAGATGTATAATGGTAAAAGAAGATAAACTGGTCATGTGAAAACATTAAACTATATAGCCAAGTGATAGCCTATATATTTCAATGATTTTTTTTCTTAATGTTAAGAGAACTTGAACAAAATCTTCAGCATATCAGATGGACCTCTGTAGTGAACATTTGGAAGGATATGAACACAGTTGTATAAAATGGAAAGAAATGCATGGGCTATCATCTACATTGTTCAAAGGATAATCATATAAATGAGATCACAAATCTTTTGAAGTATTGGAAAGGAATCAAAATGAAAAGAAGTCTCAACTGGATTGTCCCAAGGAACTGTGCCTCACTTTATGCATACTATTTAACATTTTGTCAATGACTCAGATAAAGATAATCAGCACATTTATCATATTTGCAAATGACACAGAGTTTAAAGAAATAATTAATACATTCATTGACAGTCAGGATCCAAAGAGATCTTAACAGGCTAGAACATTTGGGCTGAATTTAACAAGATGAAATTTTATATGACAAATGTAAAGTTTTACTTGAATTTAAAAAATCAACTTGGTGAACACAAGTTGGGAGATATATAAAAAGCAATTTGTCTGGAAAAGATATGGCAGTTTTCACAAATTCCAAATTCTTTATGAGTAAAGGGTATGATTAAAAAAAAAAAAGTTCACCAAAAAGATCATGTAATCTCAAGCTGCATGAAGAGAGCCATAGAACCCAGGACACAGACTCCTATTTTGCATTCAGCTCTAGGTGCCATATTTTGGGCCACTGGAATCCAGGAAAACACCCTAGGGAAGTTAGCCAAGATAGTAAGATACTTGGGAGTTCGTTCATGCCAGATAAGGACTGGTTGGGGAAGGGGGAAAACAGTCTGTTATATGTAGTCTGGAGAAGAACAGAATATATAGTCTAAGTAAGCAGAGAAGATAACATAAAAGTTATCTTCAATTATTTGAGAACTCTTGTAGGAAAGGAGTTAACTTGTTCTGTTAGACCTCAGAAGACAAAATTAAAGAACACCTGGTGAGACTCTCAAAGGAACAAATTCAAATTTGACCTCAGGACAAACTTCCTAATAATTAAAGCTACCTAAATGTCTTTTCCTCACTCAGTAAAAATATCATAACAAAGGTTATATAACTGTTTATGTAGCATGATATAGAAGGAAATCTTGCTTTAGACTAGGTGCCCTCTAAGCTTCCTTTTTCACTCTAAAAATCTAATTCCATTAGTTATTGATCTCTTCCATGATCTTTTTTTTTCTCAGTAATCCATCAATCAAGAGAAAATAATCACAGATAAAAGGAAAACAGTTTTTCTGGCTAAAACTTTGGAAATAGAATTATCTCCTATTTCTACACCCTACAAGAGTAGCCCAGAAATAATCTTGCTAAAGGGTGCTACCTTGAGATGTAAATTGAAAGCAAAGATGAGGATTTGTACTCCAATGGAAGACTCTGAAGCAGAGTAGTCCCAGAGTACAATGCAACATGATTATTCTTTTAGGATTTCACTTCCATAATTGTATGCTATAGTATAATCCACTAAAGTATGGTTTTTGTTCAAAATAATTTTGTAGCAATAAAGTTTAGTCATGTTGAAAGTCTTTAAGGTCCTTATGTTTTTACCAATACCACACACCAAGAACATCCCAACTCTGACACCTCTCTGTGACCTTGACCAAGTCAAGTCATTAATCTCTCCTGGAGGTCTGTTTCCTTTTCTGTAAAAAGAGGGGGTTCAACAAGATAACACTAAAGTCCCTTCCAGCTCTAGATATGAGATCCTATGAATAATACTTCCCATTCTTTTCTTGTCTGTATAGATCTGGAATCTCTGTTAGTTGGAAACACTGAATTACTATGACGACAACTAATTATGTTTTCCTAATATAGTTAAGAATCTTCTAAAAAAAATTACATTAGATTCATTTCTGACCTGAAATATCTTCTATTTTCTAATGGTAACTGCCCCCCAAAAAATTAGAGAAGGGAAAAAAGGAAAGTGTTAAGTGCCTTATGGACAGGAATATGGGTGTCCCCATAGCTTAGTACAGTGACTGGATTATAGGATGTTCTTAAAAATTTATTGTTGAATTGGCTGAGATCAGGAAAATGAAGAATAAAGAAAAAGGGGATAAAGAGGAAAATGCTGACTGATGTTGGTTTTGCTTCTCCCTTTGCATAGCTGCCTAGCCAGCTGTGATCCATAAACAAATATCACTGATTTGAGAATGCCTTCACCAACCAAGTATTTTCACCAGTGATTAATCTGTCAAAAGCTCTTTAGATCATGAGAAAACTAAAATAATTTCTGTATTAAAACAAAAATTAAACTGAATGCAATGATGATAGCAAATGCCAGGTTATCAACAATATAAAGCCTAATGTCTCTATTTATCCAAAGACATTAGGATGTAATTAGCATAAGAGATGCCATGTTCTATCACCCCATGAGTTCAAAGTTGGGACATTCTATTATTAACACTGTCCAGGTGTTTCTCCTCATTTCTAAATACCAAAATAGAAGAGGTTACCAAACCATGTGCTTTTCTGTTGACCTGGAGCAGGACAGGTTTAGACACTAAAAAAGTAATTGAACCATTTACATTTTGTGCCTAGGGACATATACTTCCAAAGTTCCTTATAAATGAATTAAGAATGGCAAAGCTAATCAGTTGTTGAAATAGGAAAGGAGAAAAAAAAAAAACACAAAGTAAAATGTATTTATCTCTGAACTTCCATTTAGATGGATATTTTCCCCCCTTTGGAAAGAGTGAGACATAATTAGGAATTTTTTTAACAAAACAATGAGAAAACTATGCTTTAAAAGGTCAATTATTTTATAGTTTTACTCTGCTAATGAATGAGAATTCTATTTCATTGCTTCAATTATTAATCTCTGACTCAGATTCATTTACTAAATACATTAATAAGAGTGAGATTGCATTTGGGGAAACAAGAAGTAGTAAGTGGAGATTAAAACTGGACATATGGCTATATATGAGTGTGTCTATGCGTCGGTGAGTAGCAGAGAAATGGATTGTCTCATATGCCTAAAATCTGCTCCATCCTTTTCTGCATTTCATAGACTTTTTTTCTTTCTTTAAGACTCAGCTCAAATACCTTCTCTGTCTGAAGCCTTTCTTAAAATACAGACGTATATGTATATTATATATATATAAACACATATATATCTATTTTAAATTATGTTTATATATTTTTATTTATAGATTTGTTTATATTTTTACAAAAAAGAATAAAAAACAAACTAAAGATTTTGAAACTGGAAGAGAAGGTAAAGAATGATGATATATTTTTAATGTATTTGAATTTTTTTGTTTTCATAATTTGTATCCCTTCCTTTTATCTCCCTGAGAATCATATATATAACAAAGTTTTGTTTTTATGAAGGAAAAAGAATTACATTGGATTCACTTTTGACTGGAAATATTTTCTATTTTTTAATGGTAACTGCCCCCCAAAAAATTATAAAGAGGAAAAAAGGAAAATGTAAACTTCTTGTGGACAGGAATGTGGGTGTCCCCAAAATAAAACACATGACTGCATTTATAATATGTGCTTAAAAATTTATTGTTGAATTGACTGAGAAGAAAAGGAAGATGAAGGATGAAGAAAATGAGGAGAAAGAGGAATATTCTAATGTTTGTTCTTCCATTTGCATAGCTGCTTACTTACTAATAAAAACTGATCAGTTCATTGAAAAAGTCTGGCAAGATATGCAATGTTCTACATTAGTGGGCTTCCCATATTATCAAGGGGGGGAGGGGAGGAGGACTTTCATAAAGTCTTTCTTGACTCACTCAGTTCCTAATGCCTTGCTTCCTAAGCTACTATGTATTTATTAACAACTTTATATGTAATTATTTTCTCTGTATTTATGCTACATGTGTTTATATGTACTTGTCTATATCATTAGAATATAAGATTTCTCCAAGGAGGGGCAGCTAGTTGGTGAAATGGATAAAGCACCAGCCCTGAAGTTAAGAGGATCTGAATTCAAATTTGACCTCAGACACTTAACACTTCCTAGCTTGGGACCCTGAGCTTAATTTAACCCCAGTTGCCTCAGGGGAAAAAAAAAAAAAGATTATTACAAGGAGAAATTGGTTTATTCTTGACAAATAGTAGATAAATAATTTTAATGGATTAATTGGACTGGGGAGTACAGCCATCTTCTGTATTATATAGTATATCTGAAAGGTAAGTTTATGAGCTACCTTTAGGTAACTGGGAAAAGATTAAGAGTGGTGTTTCACAAAGGAAGAGTAAGGAGAGCATAACCCTTAATATTAGGATGATGTTCATCTAGTCTACATCTGCCTCCCTCCAACTTCCTCTAATTTCTCCTAGTTTTGCCCACTGGTACTATACAGAACAAATCAAATTCACTTTTGTAATTTTGAAATGTTAGAAATATGTCATGTACCTTCTAAGTCTTTTCTTTTCCAAGATCCTATTTATGTATCATGTATCATGACCCCAGTCATCTCACCATGTTAGTTTCCATATTATGAATATAAAACACCTTCATTTCTACCTCTTTTCATTACTTTTGTTTCCAGCATGATCCTTTACCTTGTCTTTCAGTTTCAAAATCTTTGATTTGTCTTCTCTTTTTTTCTCCTAAAGTGACAACTCTGAATAAAATCCAATTCTTACATTTCCCACTGTTGAGGGGTGAGATATCCTAACAGTGATGGGGTCCCCAGGCCAGTGTCACAGGTTTTGAGAAAACATTTGCAGTCCCAGTCTGCAAGAGAGGTTTTTGGCAAAAATGGGTTTATTTCACTGAGAAACTCTCTCCCTCAGTGGGCTGCTTCCTGATTAGGAAGATAGCAAAGTTTGGAGTACAGAGTCTTGTTTTTTATTTAGCCTTCCATGCATGGTCCAGGGCTGGGGAGCGATCTCCAGATGAATTGAAGGACTAATTTCCAAGTCAGTAATGGGTGGTGATTGTTCCCAGACCAAAATGATTCCCAGATCAATTGGAGGTGGGAGTTTCCCATGGGAACCAGGTAGTTTTCCCAGAGCCAGGAGGGATTGAGAATTAGGGTTTTTCCAACCCAAGCCCACCCCCCAAAAGATCAGGGGAATACAGTTCTATTACATCACCACCATATTTTAAAAAGAATTTCTCTGGGAAAGAATTTATCAACCAAATGCATCAACTAGTAACATATTATCTTTTAAGCAGCAGGAAAAAATAGTATGATAAGCAGACTAAAATATCCCTGTGTAAGGGACCCAGACCCACTTTCAGCTCAATCATAATTATTCTCAAGTTTTGAGTTCCTGAGGACTTCTTAAACATGTTGCATAGGGCTTAGAATTTACCATTCTAGAAATCATTTTACCCTCTGTGCCAGCTATTTCAGGAAGGGCACAGAGCAGATATACAAAGAATCACCTCATAAATCCTCAGACTACTTCACTATATCTGTAATCTCATAGATGTAGATCCTCCCTTCATCAATATAGATGGATGCAGATCTTCCCACCCATCAATCTTTTCCTCTGTTCTGCAAATCTTGACCATATTTTCTGATATCAAAATATCAGGTATTCTCAGATCTATTCTATGTCCACTCAATGTTCTAGAGACTTTCCTCATATTTTCTGGACATTGTGTGGATACCTATAACACATCTGAACTGTCCATCAGTCACAGCATCATGATATAATTATTACAATAATTATATCTCACATAACAATATTAACAGCTGACATGAAACTTTAATATTCACAAAGCGCTTAACATACAATTATGATCTCCTTAAGCCTATCATAAGAAGCTGTCCATGAATCAGGCTCAAAACTCAAGTGATCCAGGACGTCTTTTCTACTGGAACCATTTGACTTTGATAACTGCTTTCCTTGACAGGTTGTCCCACACAAATTATACAATGTACAAAGTCACTTTCACTTCAAAGTAAGACCCTTTGTGGTGACAAAGTATTTTTAAGTGTTCTTATTTCCTAGCTAGTAAGTTTCTTTTCTAGTCCCTGGTACTTCCCCGTTTATGGCACATCCAGTTGATAAAGACTGAGGTTTAATTGTAATACAAAAGCAAAAAATTGCCTGTGTAACAGCTGAGATACAATAGAGATCTCTAGGTTCTGGGTAGCTAGGTGGGGATAGGTCAGAAAGTCCTGACTGACTCAGATTGAATATGAATAGCCACCATTTCTGCTTTGGCCAGAAATCATGGGATTGTTCCCCTCCCAGATTCATTCATTCATTTAATTATCTATTTAGATTTTTTTTGAATAGGTGAAAAAGCCTCAATTGCTACTTAGCCTTAATCACTGAATGGGTGCAGCTCAGTAGAACTGAGACATGTTGAAGACCTTAGCTTAAAAAGGTCAAGGTCTTTCCCTGCATCCAGGGACCATCTCCAGTCATTCTGATTTATATCTGAGCACTGAACCCAGATGGTTCTGGAGGGGAAACTGAGGCACGTGACCTTGCACAGCCCTCCCTCATTTAAGTCCAATTCACTTTCATGCCATGGCATCCCCTCCCCATGTCATGGTCCTTTTAGAGAAGGACAAACAAAAACAACTCCCTGAGATAAGCAGGGAAGAACCGGTGGGATCAGCTCAGTCTTAGTCAGCCTCCCCGACCCCTGTGGAAGTCTTTGGAAACCTCATCTTACTGTGTCCAATCAGGAAGCCAAGCTATGATGTCAAACCCCCGAGGTTAAATTTTCTCTATAAATCTGCCCATGGCTTATTCCAGCTTTGCTAAATCTGTTTTAGGGGTTAGCCACCATGCTCCACTTTCTCCTTGTTAAAGGTAACTCTTAGGATGCTAAATCCCTTTTAGGATTAGCTCACCAATCAATGGTGTAATCCCCCTTCCCTTGTTAACAATTATGTGGGACAGGTGCTGGCCCCCCTTTCCCAAATTAACTAATCAGAGACATCTTCAGGTATAAAGTCCCTGCAGGGAGAGACCCAAGCAAGCACACCTGGGAGCCATCCCAGCTCTCACCATGCGCTCATGAACCTGGCCAGCTTCCGGCTTGTCCAAGATTTAAAAAGTGAAAGACCCGAGACTTTTCATTGGATAGACTAAAAGGATGTAACCATCCTTGACCGATGTTGACTGCTTCCTGTGGGTCTTGCCACTTCCTGTGGGTCTGACCTTTAGAGACCACAAGACTCCCTGCAACCCAGGGCTCAAGACTGGGAATAGGGATCATGTGGCTTCCTGAACCCTGAGGTCCAAGATCTCATCTTCCCACTCTGGGTATAGGGATCATGTGACGTAGGCCTAGTCTCATAAACTGAGAAAACTTCATCCAATCAGGCCCATTCACCCCTTTGGAGATTAGTCTGCTAAATTCCTCCATGGTTTAGCTTGCCAGTCAATGATGTATTCTTATCTCATGTTGTATTCACATTCTCCTGGTTAATTGTGAGTTCTACTAGTGAATGTCTTTTCCATTGTTAAAACTGTTTATCTTACAACTATAATATCCCTTTTATTGTTTGCCTGTATCTATTTCATATTAACCACTCCTGGTATCTATTTTACCTCTTCATTCTGTCCATAACCTCTTTACATAAATAAAGGTACCTTTTGTCAAAGAGAACTCCATTGTGAATTCTTCACATGTGCTTTTCGCCTTGAATCTTGATTTCACATGAGGAATTATTTCTGTGAGAAATGGATAAGCATTTGTTTGCCTTCCATAGTTGGGAAGGTTAAATTGGAGAAAAAGGATTTGAATTGGAGGGTTGAAATCCACAGGGACGTTGGGGGTGGGATGGGGGTTATTCCCCCCAAAAGAAGGTAAGAATGCTTAGGGCAGGGACTGGGTTTTGGGATCAGGGATGGAGACCAGAGATTTAAAAGGACTCTTTTGCTCTTTGCCCCTAATTTTCCACAGTTAGCTTCCCCAACCAGAAGGGAAGCTCCTTGGGGAGGTAAAGTGGGATTGAGTGGGAAACACCCTCTACTCTTAAAGCATTTGATAGCCTCAGGGTTTCTTACCTCACATTTTATTTTATTTTGCTGAAGCAATTGAGGTTAAGTGACTTTCCCAGGGTCACACAGCTAGGGAATGTTAAGTGTCTGAGATCAAATTTGAACTCAGGAACTCCTGACTTCAGGGCTGGTGCTCTATCCACTGCGCCACCTAGCTGCCCCTTACCTCACATTTTAAAAACTGTTTTAGAAACCCAGCCAATGGGGAAAGGAGCCAGGGAGATGAGGAGGGGAGCTCATTTTAGGGAATAAAAAGGGACTGCCTCTTACTCTGTGTGTGTCTCTCTCTCTCTCTCTCTCTCTCTCTCTCTCTCTCTCTCTCTCTCTCTCTCTCTCTCTCTCTCTCTCTCTCTCTCTCTCTCTCTCTCTCTCTCTCACTATGCTTTGTGTTAGAGACTGTGCACCTTTCTCATGAGAAAGAAAGAAACTTTCTCCAGTATTCATACTTAGACTCCTGATTGTGTTAGTTGCTACCATTCCACACATTATCTTGACCCCATCTGCAAGAGAAAAGCTGAATGGCTAGACATGATGGTAAGATTAAGATAAAAACTAACAGAACATATTATATCCCTGTGTGATGGTTGGCAAATCGATTAACCTCCCTGTACCTCAGTTTTTCCATATGTAAAATGAAAGAGTTGGACTTCATGGTCTTTAAAATTCCTTCCAGTTCTAGCAGATCCCATTCACTCTATAATTCTAGGATATAAAACAAAATAAGTAAGTTTGTGAAATCTCATGAAATTGATTCATCATTTCATTTTAGAAAGATGATCAAAAAGATGAGAATATTTTTATTGAATTAATACTATAGATAACAAGCAGTTAATATTTTCTCAACTGAAGTGTATTTAAAAGGAAAAAATTAATGCTCCATAGCATAGAGGAAGCAAGATTTCTAGTGAAAATGTATTCCTGACAGATGTCTTATTACCCCAAGAGTTACCCACCATCACTCTCTTTGACTCTTCTCTTCATTTCACCCTTTGCTTATGCCGAGGAAGGAACATTGCTCGCATTATCCCTGAGAACAGAGAATAAATAGACTCAGAAATCAGAGTGCAGAAATATTCAGCTGGTTTTGACTTAATTCCCTGGCAGAAGCTTTTGTCCCTTTTCCCTTTGAAGAGATCCTACAATCAGCAAGATGCGCTTTTAGAACTAATTAGACAAATACCAGCTTAAGCTCCATTGTATTACATAATGGCCTTCCATTAAATGTAATGATACTGAATTTTGGACAGGGCTTCCTGCCATTTCAAAAACTAAGGCTGGAAAGAGAATATGCATGTCAGGAGAAGTTTCCTATTGCATATTCAACATTAATGCTTCTAAAAAGGTCATTGGAACTTACCAAATCTTTTCCATTGAACATGACTTTTTTAAAGAAAGACTTTGTGGATGTTATCATAATTAAAATATCTCAATGAATAGAGATGCAAATTAATTTTCATTAAGAAATATTCACATGAATCTGAGAAATATACTAAATAAATTTAAATGAGTTTTTTATACAAAAGAGGAAAATGTACTTATGAATAAATCTACGTTCATATTATAACAATGATAATAACTAATATTTATGTGGCACTTTGAAATATACAAAGTATTTTATATGCATTATCCCCTGAGAACTTTATACAAATCCTTGAAGGTAATTAGAAGAATATTACCACAAGTTTAGAAATGAGGGAAATGAGGCCCCAAAAGGAAAATTGACTTAATCATGATCACACAGCCAGGAAGTGTTGGAAACAGAATTTGCACCCCAATCATCCTATTTCCAAATCCAGCACTTTATGTAACTATTCCTTGAGGCTGCCTCTAAGACAAAGATAGAAATTATCTAGGAGTTCATTGAGATGTTAAGGAACTTTTGCATTGGCTCATCAATGATCTCATCTATATGTCAGTAGAGAATTTGAACTCAGATCTTCTATGATGGTGGTAGTAAAGATTTAACAACCAGCTCTTCAAAACTGAGCACACTTTCAAGTTTAATCTGCATTTATTAACATTTTCTCCATCACTTTTTAAAATTTAAACAATCAACAAAACAACAAAGCAAACATTGATTTGTAGCCTCTATCCAAGGGCAAATGTTTATACCAAAAATTTAAAAATTTGCTTTCCTAAGCAGGTGGATCCCTCCTGCTCCAAAAGCACTTCTCTATCCACTATATAAACTGCCTTCTTTGCTTATCACATTCTGACCTATTTATCAGGAGTTGATATCTTATCTCCCCTACCAGATTATAAGCACAAAATTGTCAAATTTTGTCATCAAAATTTGTCAGGTGAAAATTGTCATCTTTGTCTTTTTTTAAAAGTTTCTCCTAGAACCAAGCAAAGAGAATTGAATATATTGGGGTTTTAATAAATGCCTGTTGAATGAATGAATGAATATAATGAATGTCACCAAAATACAGGTTAGAAACAGTAAACTGTGGCAGCTTAAAATTGCACTAAAACTTTTGAGATACTCTGTAATACCTAAAATCTCCCCCCCAGTCTGCTCCCCATCCTTACCCCTACCTATATACATTTTATAGCTAGATTTCTTGGAAGGATGAGTTTGTCCTTTCCCCATATTCTACAGAATGGGGATGTTCTTTGGGAGGGAAATACAAATGATCCTGAAAATAAGTTGATGTCTTTTAGTCTCTAATTCATCCCTATCTCTGGTGACATGAAATATAAATAGTTGTCAGTGATATTAATCTCCCTCTTAATGGAATTTTATTATAAACACTTAAGGCTACCGGAAAATGATGCAAGGTTGGCTTCCTGTATATGCTACAATAGTGCCACTTAGCATAACCGTGTTGAAGGAATATTAATAGCCAGATGCCCCATCATTCATCAACTGTGACCTTCAGACATACTTTTTAAAAAACTGAATTCAGAAAAGGAAATCTAATAGCAGGGAGTCTAAATTTCTCTTTATGAATTTATTAGTGTTCTTCTTGTTTTAAACTAGAGGCAGTGGGAGAAAGAGAAAGCCCTGTCTCTATAAAGGATTTCAATCCAGCACCTTCAGTGAACTAATTTTACTGGCACTGTGCAATATACTAAAAATATCCATAAAAGAGAAGTGCATCTGCTTCCTGCCCCCACATCACCCCCAATAGAAAGGAAGAAAGGAGAGAGATTATTATGCAAAGATGTAGTTAATTGAGGAGATACAGTGTGACATTTAATAAAAACATGAGGAATTAACACTATATAACATATGAAACATTAAAGATGCCCCTAAGTTATCACTTGACTTACATCAGCCTTTGGAATGTTAGTTTTCACTTAACTTCCAGAGACTTATGATTGATACATAAACACTTATTTTGTCCAAACCCTATGATTTCATTGGCAGTAAGGAACTCCTAATGTGAAAGCTCCTTCCACTAATGCTTGTAATTTCTGAGAGTTGTTGGGACACTAAGGAGTTAAAGTTATGCTCATCTTTATTCATTCATTTTCATTATATATCAGAGACAAAACTTGAATCTAGGGTCTTCTGGGGTCTAAGTTAACCCTCTTATTTACTAATGAGAACTGCCTTATGAAAACTATTGTCAGGTGTTGAGGTGATGCCTGCCTCTTCAGAAAATAAACTCTTTTCCCCTTTAGAAAGCACCTTATCTGTCCACTTCAGTTGCATCAATCTTATTTTATATTCTAGATTACCAATATAAATCACACCCTCCATCCAGAACATAAGCTTCTCTTAAGAGGGACCATGTCTGATTAAATTTTTGTCTCTTCTAGCTTTCAAAATAATGCCCTGTATATAGTGGGTGCTTAATAAATGTTTACTTAATAGAATTTTCTAGAAATTATTTTGATATCCTCAGAGAAAAGTAGCATATCAAGTATTGCCAGTTTATGGAAGCATAAAACACATTTTTAAATGTGTGGGGGGGGAATCCCTAACCATTTGATTGCATGCTAAAGTAATTTTCACAATTAAAATATTCCTTGTCATTCATTTATCACAAATCAGATTAAATCTGGAAACATTAATCTTCTCAAAGATTTTTTGGACTATACCAAAACTTTACTGTTAGTCAGGGTGTACACATTGCCACCAGATAAAAGAAAATTTTTCTTAATATCTTATTCTTACTAGCTAAAACATTAATTTGATACCTGATTGATATATAGCTTTTTCTGGTCCATGATCATTGCAAAAAAAAAGAAAAAAAAAGTTAAGATAAGGTTCAAGTACTGAGTCATGTTAACCGTTCCAAATTAAATTCATGTTCAGAAATACACAAACCTGACCTTGCTGGGAAGAACACTAACTACCATTAATTCACTATTTGAGACATCAAGATGTGAGGTTTGTTCATTCACTATACCTTTTAAACCATTAACAACTAGGGATTTATAGCATTATAAAGTTTACAAACCACTTAATGTACGATATTTCATTTTAGTCTCACATCCCAACTGCAAGATAGCAATTATAATTATTATCTCTTTATTAATAGAAATAATTATAATATCTGACATATGTTTTATGGTTTGCTAGGCATTTTTATAACTACTGTTTTGTTTAGTATTCACAACAACCCTCTAAAGCAGGTTTATTATTATTATTAGCCCTATTTTATAGCTGACAAAACAGGCTCAGAGAGGATAAATGACTACAATCATGTAGTTAGGAAATGTCAAGATTCAAGGCAGAATTCGAACCCAAATCTTCCTAGCTACAACTTTAGTCCTCCATTCTCAACATTCCACTTCCTATAATGGGAATATAGTGGTTTTTTTACCCAATCCAAGACTCATTTACCAAAAAAATGTTCTTTAATAATAACATATCTCACCAATCACACCTAAGTTTAACAGCCTTCAGAACCTTCTGTTCACTTAGGGAAAAGCTCAGTCCTGTCTATTTTCTAGACAATTCTCTTTCTTTCTGCTTAGGACAAATACCTAGCTTCTTGGAACTGACTTTCCTAACTGATGCCTTTGAAGACTTTCAATAACTTCATTAAGGTCACTTAGTCTCCTTAGCAGGGATCATCACTTACTTGTCACTGTAGACGTGCAATATGTGAAACAAAAATATCAACTCCGGGTTCTTAATAGCATCCCTCCCCCCCTCCCCAGCCAGTAAAATACACTAAAAGAATTCCAAAGAGAGAAATTTTGACAAAAAAAAAAGAATAAAAGAGGAACATGACCAGACCAAAAGAGTAAGAAAACCCAAGAAAAAGCCAGAGGTAGAGCTAGAAGGAAGGCTGGTGCTACCCAATCAGCAAATCCATGTGTTCCAAATACAGTTGGTGGTACAGTGGATAAAGCACTAGGCTTGGAGTCAGGAACATCTGAGTTCAAATTTGGTTTCAGATTCTTGTGTGTGATCTAGCAGTATGATGTTGGGAAAATCCCTTCACTTATTTGCCTCATGTTCCTCAATAGAAAAATAAGGAAAATAATAGTACATACTTCACAGGGATAAAAAGCACATCTAACACAACATTTGGAGTTATATAAATGCTAATTTTCCACTACCCAACTTTTTACAACTCTGCAATTCATCAGAGTATATCAGTTTAATTTCACCCTAACAACAATCTCCTATTCAGTTTCATTATATTATATAAATATTTTTAATTTCATTCCCTCCTCTTGCAGAAAGATCTTTCACAATAATAATAGCTAGCATTTATATAATGTTTTAAGATCTGCAAAATGCTTTACAGATGTTACTTTGTTTTAGTGTCATATGTTTAGGTTGGTGCTATTATTATTCCCATTTTATAGATGGGGAATTAAAGCAATAAAAAATTAAATAAATGACTTGCTTAGGGTCACCCAGCTAGTAAGTTCTCAGAGCTGAACTCAAGGCTTCCTGACTTTTAGTCCAAAACTCTATTTACTGATTTACCTTGCTGACTTGGAGAAGCTTCTGCTCAGATACATATTTTTCTCCAAGGTCTGGAAGGATATACCTCAACAGAAAGCCTCTGTTATTTCTACCAAGGTTTGTCTCAAATACATCTCAAATACAAATACATCTCAAATACAGAATTCAAATTCTGTCCACTTACAAACTATTCATACACATGAGAGACTTTATCCTTCACAAGCAGCTTATGTATTACTGCTTCCTGCTGTTCAGAAAGAGCAGAACTGGGCTTCAATGGGACAGGCATATTGCCAGTCAAGACCCTGGAGAGTTACTATGGACAGCTTTCAGCCAAAGACAATGCAAAAAGTTTATCTTAATGAGTTTGGAAGAACAGAAGGAGCAAGGTTTGGGAAGGGAGAAAAAAGAGAAGAGCTCAGTTGGGGTTAGAACTTGGCACCCAGCACTCCTGATGAGTGCCAGGAGTATCTTCACCCCTGAAAATTGCAGAATAATCCTAATAATGATAGCTTGCTTTTGTACTATTTGAGTACAATATACTATTTAGGTCTATGGTGACAAGTGAATAATAATGAAGGTAACAATTGTCTCTCTGAGAAGTCACTAAGTGTAGAGCCCAGAGTTCAATTTGAGAAATGAAGACTAACCCATTTTTTTTCAATATAGAAGTTATTCACTCACTTGTTCAATGGACATTGGTTAGATGCTTACTACATGCTAAGCACCATGCAAGACACTGAGGGTAGGGATATAAAGCTTATTTAAATCTCTTTAACTTTATAGTGAGTAGATTTGGATGCTCTAAAACAAATAAATCAGTAAGGTAATACCACTGAAATAAGCAAAGATTTAATAAACTATGTGCCAGGCATTGTGCTAAACGCTGAGAACACACACACACACACACACACACACACACACACACACACACACAAATCAAAAACAGTCCCTGGAAAATTACATTCTAGTAGGGGAGACCACTTGGAACTAAATAAATGCATATATTATAAAAACAAAGTAGTTGAAAGACAGCCTTCCAAGGATGGACACTAGCAACTAGGGGGCCAAAAAGGCCTCTTGAAGAAGGAACTACTTGAAATAATCCTTAGAGCATGCAAGGGTAAGAGACAGTCCATGAAAAAGCAATTACATTACTGTGGCTGGACCAAAGAGTATGTGGAGAGAAGGAATATGTATAAAGACTGGCAAGGTAGAAAAACTTAGGTTGTGAAGAGTTTTAAGTGCCAAAAAAGGGTTTACATTTGATTCTAGAAGTAATAATAAACTATTAATATTTATGGAGGGGGCAAATGGGTTTTCATGGACAGGTCTCTGCTTTAAGGAAATTATTTGGTCAGATGGGAAGAGATTCAAATAAATGCTTATGCAATTGATGTCTATACCAACAATGTGGATATTTTCCATGGTGGAATGAGTGGATAAGAAAAATTTGTTCCAATGGCCATGAAGGCCCCTGAAGCAGGTGCTGTGGAGCACTAAAAGCTTGGTCAGAAATCGAAGATGTCAATCATTTCTACTTTTGTCTCACCACTGAATTTCAATGATTCTGAGAGAGTGAGGCTGCTGACTTTGTGGAACTTTGCCTCTCCTAAATCCAGTTTACACACAAGTCAACATATCACCCAGGGGTCCTCTTCAAAAAAAGGCTACACAGCATGTATCTTGTGAAGAACATGAGCTTCTTGAAGGCAAGAACTAATTTTTTTTTCCATTTTGTTTTTGTTTCCTCAGTGATTTGTTTAATAAATTCTTATTGAACTGATTTAAATCTCCTCTAAAGTCCAAACCTATCATTGCTCAGACAGATCACAGACCTGATTTTCAAGTACTTAAAGAACTTCACAACCTGATTCCAATCCACCTTTATAGCTTTTTTCCACATTATTCCCTTTCATGTACCCTTTGTCCAGCCCAACTGGCCTACTTTCCATTCCTCATACCCAACATTCTACCTCCCATCTCCATCCCTTTGCACTGCCATGGACTCCCTCCCTCCTCTCCCCTCCCCTCTTAGAATGACTCCTCAGTGCTTAGTTCAAGGGATATCTTCTCCATTGGGCTACAGATTTAGAACTGGAAAAGATCTTAGAAGTCATAGAGTACAAAGGCATACTAGAGGATCACATAGGTAATTAGTGCCTGAGACAGGATTTAAATCCAGACCTCCAAGATTCCAAATCCATCATTCTATACATTAGAGATTCCTTCCTCCTCCCCCCCCAGCTGTTAAGAAATTACCCCTTGGGGAAAGGGGGGAAATATTTGGAACACAAGGTTTTGCAAGGGTTAATAAATGAAAAATTATCCATACATATGTTTTGAAAAATAAAAAGTTTTAGTAAAAAATAAATTACCCTTTACTTATTTTTATAAGTAGCATCAATTAACTTCTTTAATGCTTACAAAGATGTTAACACACATTACTTTATCTAAACCTCACATCAGCACTCCCATTATTTATTTCATACAAAGTTTACTGTGTCTTCATATATTCCAACTCTCATGTATGAGAAGGCCCATGAAAGAATCAATTGTACATCAGACTGTTAGATAGCATATGAAAATCAAAAGATTATCTCAATCCCCATCTCTCCCTACCCCCACCTCACCAAAAAACAAACAAAAAACCACACACACACATATTTTACTTCTCTCATATATTTTCCTGAGGTATCTAGTTGGTATAGTGGGTAGATTATTGAGCCTAGAGTCAGTAATACTTGAATTCAAATCTGAACTCAGAAACTTACTAACTGTGTGACAGAGGGCAAGGTACTTAAATCTCTATTTGCCTCAGTTTCCTCAATTGTAAAATGGTGATAATAGGAGCAGGTTGCTGAAATAGATATAATATTTCTAAAAGCACTAAGCATAGTGCCTGGAACATAGTAGGTACTATATGAATGCTCCTTCCTTTCCCTTCCTCTTGTTGTCTGCCATGCAGAAGTAAGCACTAAATCTGATCCCACCCACCTTTTTTGAACAATATGACTATAATTTTGTCTAATTAAGTGAAGTGGAAACCAGGTCCTGATGCTGAATGAGTTGAGGAAGAGAGGAAGCAGAAACTACCATATGCCTGTGTCCCTTGAGAAAATATACAGGAAATTAATCAACATGAAATGGTATTCATATGTTGGTGGGAGGGTCCTTTCCCACAATGTCACATGGAACCAAACAATATATGTCTATTTGTTGTCACAGAAAGAAAGATTTTTTTTTTTTAAAAAAGAAAAGGTTTACGACTATTTAGGAAACCTGTTTTCTAGAACTGAAGATTAACCATAATCACAAAAATTTCATTCATTAAGAAATCATTGTTTAGTATTTGGGGATTGTGAGCTAAAGTGAAGCCCATAGCCATTTTACTTGGGGAATCACTTGGGAAATATAAAAGGGAAAAAAAATCCTTTTTATCATGAAATATTCTCTTACTTGCACTGTTTAATTTTTTAATTACATATTGTAAATTGGAAGCATTCTTATCCTGGGAGAGCTATGAGAAGATATCTTTACTATACTTTCTGGAAGGCAAACAGAGAATAGGGATATTTAAACCATTCCTTGGATAAAAAAGAACCTTCACTCCTGTTTTTCAAGGAGATACGAAAGAAATCAATGTTACAAAAATGTGTGTATATGTGTGTATGTGTGTGTGTGTGTGTGTGAAAAAAAATCTCCACAAATATGAGCCTACAGGGTAGGCTTCTTTATTTTGGAATGGGCCAGATATTTTTCTCTTGATATTGTTGGGATAGGCACTCAATATCCCAAAAGACCATTAAAAGTTATAAAGAACCCTGGAAAAAAGAAAACAAACTCATCTCTGCAGTTAAAACATATGAAATTTAAGAATGGAGAATCCAAGAAAAATTACCTTGGAAGATTCTTTTGAGAGAAAAACTTATTCCATGCAGAAATGACCCAAAATGAAAGGTGCTTTGGAGGCTAGACAAGTGGTACATGTCTGTGAGATCTTTTCCTGGGAACGTTGAGGTTAGTGTATCCTTTGAGCTCAGAAATTCTCTGCTGAAATAGAGTTAAACTTGCCAAGTACCTACATGAAGTCTGGTACCAACATGATGAGCCCCTTGGGAATAATGGGAACAACAGACTGCCTGAGGGATTAACCCTAGTATTAAAAACATGGGGTCAAACCTCCCATTCTCAGCAGCAATGAGATTTGCTATGAATAACCATTGTACTTTCAGCCTCCACAAGAAAAGAAAAGTCTCCAAAAAAAAAAAAAAAAAAAAAAAAAAACTGTGCTTTAGAGCAAGGCTTCTTAAACTTAAGTGTGGAAATATGTGTGTGTGTGTATGTATATACACACACATACATACATATATATTCGATTTGTCAAGTATTTTAACATAATTAACATATAGTGGATATCCTGCCATCTAGGGGAGGGGTGGGGAGTAGGGAGGAAAAATTTGTAACAGAAAGCTTTGTAAGGGTTAATGTTGAAGAATTACCCATACATATGTTTTGCAAATTAAAAAAAAAAAAAAAAAACAACTTTCCCTTTGTGACCTCTTTTCATCCCAGAAATTTTTACACAACCCCAGGTGTATAGATATATAAAAGAGGTTTACAAATCAAGCATCCATTGATAATAAATCATAAAAAATTATTTTTATAGGTGAATCAATATTTTTTACAAAACTAAATTACAAAATAGTAAGATCACTTTTTAAATGAATTTATACAACTATTTTTGTAGATGTACCCTCAAATATTTTATGCATTCTGTAGTTATTTTGAATAGGATTCCCTCTCTATATTGCTTCTTGGATTTTGTTATTGTTACATAGTAGTACTATTTATTTCTCTAGGTTTATTTTGTAACCTGAAATTTTGTTGGAAGTTATTGTTTCAAGTAGATTCTTTACTTGTTTCCTAGGATTTTCTTAATAAACTATCATGCTCTCATCAAACAGGAGTAATCTTATTACCTTTTTGCATACCTTTAATTTCTTTCTCTTGTCTTTTTGCTATTGTTAATATTTCTAGAATTATATGAGAATAATAGTGGGGAAAATGAGCATCATGACCCTACTCTTGCATCTACTGACAATGTTGAGTATGTTGCCATTTTATATGATGCTTGCTTTTGATTTCAGATATTTTTATGCTACTAAAAATATCTCTATGCCTCTATTTTGTAGGATCTTAACAATAATTCAGTTTGTGCTTGATCAAAGACTTTTTCTACATCTATTAAGATAATTATCTGGTTTGGGATATCTGTTTTGTAATTACGCTGATAATGTTTAGTTATCCCTGAATCCTTTGTATAAATCCAAATTGATTTCTTGGATGAATTGTTAAAGGTTTGTTTGATATAATTGGTTTAAAATATTTTACTTGATATTCACTAATGAAATTGGTTTGTGGTTCTTTTGTGATTTATCCTTCCCTGGTTTAGTTGCTAGGATTACATTTGTCTCATAAAAGGGAGCTTAATATGGTATTTTCTTTCAACTTTTGAGAATAATTTTTGTGGTATTGATATGAGTTGTTCCTTAAAAGTTTGATAAACTGTTCCTACAAATCCATCAGACAAGATTAGGTGTTCTTTACAATGGCATTCCCTTTATAATTAGTTCTATTTCCTTTTCTGAGATTAGATTATTTAAGATCTCCATTTGGTCTTCTGTTAGTCTGATTATTTTATATTTTGGAAGGTAATCCTTTTTTTTTTTTTTGGTGTTTCCAGTTTTGTTAACATTGTAGTTTCAAATTAACCAACAGTTTCTATACTTATCCATATGTTGAGTTCTTCCCTCTTGTAAGCAAATGCTCAGAGTTCTTTGAATAACTCACATCTTCATTTAGATTTTGTAGCCGTGCAGTAGTAAGTTCCTTCAGCAAACCCTGGGCATATAAGTTACATGAGAACCAAAATGACATTCTTATGATCTACTATGTCACGACTCCTCTTTTCTAAAATTGGATCTAAAACTCTGTGGCCCATTTAAAGAAATTTGGCATGCAGAGATATCAGAGTAGGAGTAATTCAAATAGAGCTACTATCAGAACTATGAACATTTAAAAGCTTATAAAGCATTTTGCAAAAGAGGCAGCATATAAAAATGACAGTAATAACAATCATATGAAGAGAATAGAATAGTGAATTTTGGACAATGTGAGAGTTATAATGAATGACAGGAAAAGTATGTGGAAAATTAAAAATGAATATTCTATCTACTGGTCAGTGGAGTTAATGTCAGAGGAAATTATCTAAATATACATACAGTTTAAATGAGAAAAAAAGAAAAGGTGAAACTGTCCATGAGTGAGAATGAAGTAATAACATTAGAAATAATAGAATTTGAACTTTATAGGCAACTCTTCATATCATGGAAGTAACAACTTAATGAAATTTTAAATTATTTTGAATTAAAATTGACATGAATTTCTGTAACTTTGTAGCTGATGGTCCTAATTTATGATAATGTATAGTTAGATGCAATAGATTTATTTGATTCTTTCATTCATTCGATAAATATTTGCTGAATATCTACTGTGTCCAAAGCATTGTGCCAGGTGTCCTGGTAGTCAGGCAAGTTATCTGTTAAGTCTAGACAATTATCTGTGACTGCAGAAAGTTAATTCCAACAAACAAATGTATAGGGTAATGTTATCTCTTTCCTCGGTGCCAAGACAGCTGACCTTTAAAGGGAGAGGAAAAAGGCTGCTGTTATATGCCCCATAAAACCAAAATGTACCAGGGATTGAAATATTCATTTGTCCTGTAAATGTGGAGCAAGGCTCAAATTGATATCCAAGTGAAAATGATCCTAAAGGTTATCCGGGTAAGAAATCTATGTTTTTCAAGGGTGATACATCAAAAGGCTGAGGCTGCATTGGATTCCAGGTACAGAAGCAGAGATCCAAGCCCCAAAGGTCAACACTGCCTTCAGAAGCAGGATACAGAGACCGTCAGCAAGCTATTTGAATCAACCAGTCTCCCTAAAGCTTCTGCCATTTATGGTGGCTTTGTTTTATATTACTAAGTTCTTAGTATGCTCATAGGTAAAATATTCAATAACATTTCTTCATGACTCAGCCATTTAAAAAAGGTTATAATTCCCTATTCTTTAGACTGTGGTTTGATGAGAATGAATTTCTTTATGGATCCAGGGGTATAAATGCAATGCAGGAAAGCACTGACACTGTCTTCTCTCTGAAGAAATCCTGGAAACTCCCACTACAAAATCCCACTCTCTAATTCTAATTTCATGTTAATTTATTCTTTTCCAAGTCTGGGGAGAAATATAACTCTTAGGATCTTTAGTCACTTGTGCTCCAGTCCAATTCTTGCTAGAAGGCCTGTGACATAAACATCAAACACTAGCTCCTATATTTTCTGGAGAGGTCTAAACTTTGGCTAATCCAAAATGTGGAAGTGATGATTCCATTATCTTTGTGACCATATTCTTACCATATCTAGTCCCTTATAAAGCACTGTCAACAAACACTCCTCCACTTTCTAATTAAAAAATCTTTGCTTAGTGATCTTGGGAAATGTGCCCCAGTGTGGGATCACTCATTCAAAGGGTATAATCAGTTTAATATCTTTTCTTACCGAATTTTTGGATTTGTTTTCAAAAAGTCCTACAGTGTTGCTATAAGTATCTGATCCATGAGTAGAGCCAGCATTTTGGGACTAAGGGTCCTAGACTAGGTAGATCATGCCATTGAATGGCCTTGAATGGTGCCTCAAGTTATACTAAAATAATTTAGTGGTCCTGATCCAGAAGGATGTTGTAAAGTAATTTATCTAATAGTGCAAGGCATTTACCTTCCTAAGTTCTATCTGATGACTAGATTTTCCTTTATCAGTCAAAATTTACTCTAAAAACTCATGCTAAGCGGGTATAATCTAATTCTATTATGATAATATGAAAAAGAAATGAGAGGTTGAAAAGGGATCATAATGGAGGAAGAGGAAAAAAGAGGTAAAATAAGGGAAATTACATCTCATGAAGAGGCAAAGAAAACCTGTTATAATTGAGAGAAAGAAGGGAGAGAAATTGTGTGAATCTTACTTTCATCAGATTTGGCTCTAAGAAAGAATATCAGACATATCACAAAGAAACTTGTCTCACATTATAGGGGAGTAGGAGAAAGGGGGAAAAGAAAGGGAAAGACTAATAGAAGGGAAAACAAGATTAGGGGAAAGGTGTAAAACTCATGCTAAGTGCCTATTTAGGATCTAGGAGAAGGTGGCATATATTTTAGAACAGTCCCTTATATCTGTTGGAGCAATCTCAATTCTAGGGTGTTAAGGGCAGGTATGGAGCATTTTAGTTTGAGTTCTTGCAAAAAACATTGAATGATTAATAATAGGAGGTGTGCTTAGTCCTAACATAGCAAGGATGCAAGGGCATCTAAGTTCTAGAGTCAGAGGCTCCATCATTTCTGTATGGAAACAGCATCACTTTAATGTAAATCAAATACTTTAGTTACGCTAAATCTTCATACAAGCTCCAGCAGCATTTAAGCCACTTCTTTGAATTTGCAATTCAACATATTATGTACTTCAAAGTCCACACAAGGCTTAGAGGTGGGAATACAAATATAAGATGAGAAGACCTTGTGGAGCAGGATGTAGCAACTAATACAGTCTTCAGAAATTCACCAACTCATATTCCACATGATCCCAATCCCACAGGAATGGGACCTTTATTGCCTCTCGGTGATTTGGCCCTGTCAATACAGCTAATGGCTACCAGAAGCTACATCTAGAGAGACACAGCTTGAGCCTTGTCCTACCCTTCAGATCTTGACCTTGTCATTCTTCCCTACTCTAATTAGGGGATAGGAGATGTCGTATAGGGTGGGGAGTAGATCATGATAGATATTACTACTATGACTCAGGGTGTCAAATTTCTCATTTTTTAAAGGAAATCCCTCTATGCTGTCCAGTTGAGGCTATTTTCAATGAAGTTAAAGAGACAGGTTACTGAACAAACTGACCCTGTAAGCAGTATACTATAAAGGCTACTGTAGCCTGATTAGTTGGAGGGAAGTCCATGACTAGATTGGCCAGGAATCTTTTATTGGCTTCCTACCATCTCAAGGTGCTGTCAGGAGAAAGGCAGTTGACTCCAGCAATTTCATGAGCCAGGACTTCACTTTCCACAGAGTAGTGAAGCAGCTCCAGAAGATGAGATCTCCATTTTGTCCCAAGTGAATTTGGGGTGCGACTGTTTGAGAGGGGAAATGATATGGCATAATTTCTAGGGAAATATAGTGATGATTTTTGAGGTGCCCTGACCTTATGGGGCTTCTGCTCTAACAATAAGTCAGTGATTTTAGGTCTTTTGCCTATGGAACATGGCTCTGGGAACTCCCACATCCAATCTATTCTAAAGTCTTCTGGCCTCAGGAAAGTCCCACAAATCAAACTTCTGAGACAATAGTGAATAGACAACTCCTCAATTCATTACTGACTGTCAGAGAGATAGTCTGTTGGTCAGTGAGAATCAAATTCCAGAGACCATTCCTTGATCCTACTTCTGGATCATAAAATTAGCATATCTATAACACGAAGAACTAGGTAAATGTGTCTTTTTGCTTCTGTTTCTTTGCTAAATTCTCTTGGAATTTAGACAGCTTCCAATTGGCATTACAATTACAATAAACTTTGCCCCCTGACTAGGAAATGGGTTCAAACCTGCAAATTCTTTTGAGATACCTCATGACACTGTGACCAAACTTTTGGAGTCCTTTCACAACCTCAAAAGCAGCAAATATTCTCTAGAATGAGGCCAATTCTGTACCTTGCCAAGAGAGTTCTCAGTAACTCTCAGCTGAAAGGGTCAATATCTTTGTCAGAATCAGGGAATATTATTCCAGTCTTTGGTTTATTACCAGGATCAGAGGCAAGCAGTCTCCTGGAGCACGTGGGACAATATCCCACTCAGGATCCAAGTATACACACTACCTGGGTAACTGATCTTGATCAGGTCAAACCTCCCTAGACCTTAGATTTCTCACCTGTAAAATGAAATGATAGACTATATAGCCTCTGAAGTCCTTTCAACTCTAATTCTGTGATTCTAAGGATAAAGGTCTGAGGAAGATCTGGATACTGGAGTGAAGAACAAAGATTCATTCTAGAAGACTCAATTCAATATTTTGACAAACATTTATTAAGCATTTGTCATGTCAGGCATTGTACTAAGCACTAATGATACAAAGACAATAAGAGAACAGTCCCTGCCCTAATCAAGATTACATTTTACTCTCAAAAACTAATGTGAACACATAAGTAAATGTGAAATAAATGATAAACAAAAACAAAATAATTTGAGGAAGAGCTGGAAGAAGACAAAGCTATGAAAATCAAGAAAGATTCCTTGTAGGAAATCAATTCTTGGTCCTGGAGGCAAGATGACTTTTTAATCTCACTCAATTTGACTACCCCAGAGCCTCTGATTCTTATTGTGGTTATATGTATATTTTACATAAAATCATGGACTAGATCTATTATTCCCACTTCAAGTTAACCTATGCTAACAAAATAGGCTGGAATCTTAGATCTCTTAAGGGGCAGAAATTTCATAGAAGAAGAAAAAGAAATAAAAAAAGACTCAGATACTTAAGCAAAAGGATAAAGTCCTAAAAGATGGTTTGAAAACAGAGAATATAAGTAACTTTCTTGTTCAAAGACTCCCTTGTGCTCCCAGATTTCCGGAGTTTCTCAAGAGAGGAGAAATCTACCTAAGACACAGACTTCACAGCAAAACAAAAATCAAAGAGCCACCAAAAATTGCTTTTGTTTTTCTTCTGTTCCCTTGGTAAAAGAACACAGTGAAGATGTAGCAGTCAGAAGTAACACTGCCCACCATTTTCATCTTGATTAGTGCTAGATCTGGAGTCAGCAGTCAGGAAGCTCCAAGTTTAAATTCAGCCTCAGGTCCAAGATCAAGGTGTGATCTTGAGCAAATCACTTAAGTTTTCTCAGTGTCAGTTTCCTCATCTATAAAAATGGGAATAGTAGCATTTGCCTCATAGGCCTGATTTGACACAACCTATGTAAAGTGTTTTGCAAAGTCTGGAGTGCAATATAAAAACTAGCTATTAATTATAAGTACAGCATGTGAAAAATCTAGAGTGTTATAAAGGGACTGAAAGAAAGGGAGGTAAGAGATTTGACATATGTGTCTTCTCATGGTTCAAACATTTTTGCTGGTATGAAATTAAATGTAAAATCAGCACTTAATAAATACTTGACCAACAGAGCTACATAATTAGAAAAAGACCAAAAAGAGCAAGTTCAGAAACTCAAACTATATTTTTAACTCTCATTTACCTTGATGGGTTTTACCAAATCTACATGACCCACATAAGACTTATCCCTTCCCATGTCTTCATTAGATTTAAGATGGCAGAACTCCATCATGAGTGGGGCAGAACATAAAGACACATTTACCTTTTGTATAATCAATCATTTCAGACTAGTATGACATAAAAATAATTTACTTAAATATTGAGGGGAACTGGGCTAGAAATAGATTTAGAAGTGGGAGAGATTTAGAGATTATTAGGTCCTTCATTTTAAAGTGCAGAACTGAGGCTTAGAAGGGTGATATAACATGCCCAATGTCATATAAGTGGTATGGCAGAGCTGAAATTTGAAACCAGATTTTCTGAATCCAAATTCAGTATGCTCTCCATTGTATAATGCCACCTTCCTAGATGAACTTTAAGGTGCCTTCCAGTTCTAAGAATTGTTCAAACAACAAATAACTGGCTGCTATATGTGAGACAAATACAAAAATGAAATGTTCCTTATCCTTAAGGAGCTTACATTCTCTCAGAGGAGAGAACATATACATCTAACTAGACAACTAGATGGCACAGTGGATAGAGTGCTAGCTCTGGAGTCAGGAAGTTCCTAGTTCAAATTCAGCCTCAGGTCCTTACTAACTGTGTGACCAAGCAAAGTTTTCACTTAAGTTCTCTCAGTGTCAGTTTCCCCATTTATAAAAATGGGAATAGTAGCACCTGCCTCACAAATTTGATTTGATTCAGTCTATGTTAAGTGCTTTGCAAAATCTGGAGTGCAATATAAAAGCTAGCTATTATTATTACAAATAAGTCTATATATAAATCTAATATATGTCAAATAAACCAATTCCACAAATAAAAATGGTTTAGTTGTAAAGATCTAGCATTTTTGAGGGTTTCCAGAAGAATTCTTCAGAATTAGAAGAATAAGTTCCATAACTGTTTAAACTGATTCTGATTTCATGAGAGACCTTTAAGGTTTTGTTTAATGAAGAAAAAGGCTGTGGAATTTAAAAGTTGTGTGTTTGTCATACTGTAACACTGTAGGCTAACCAAATGTTTGGGGACACCATGCTATTTATTTAGCCACATTTTCATGCCTTTTCCAATCCTAAAGTCACTTCAGTCTCTAGCATATTATTGAAAGGGGACTTGTGAACAATGTCGTCCATTTCAATGAACAGTAATCGAATTTTTCCTCTACACATTTTGGGGAGGTAAAAAAGGAATTCTCCAGCTGGAGCATAGACTGTGGGGCACTGAAACTACAAGAATTTTAATTGCTCAAAGTAGCACCCAGGGGATTTTTAATTTCTACCTTGTGCCTAAGTCGGGAACAACATCTTGTGCATTATTTAATCTGTACATTTGAAATCATGCAGCATGACTTCACCCCATAAGGATACTCCCTGAGACAGCCAAAATTTCCAAGCCTATAAAAAAAAAAATCCCACTTGAAGAGAATCAATATGTGCTTTTGGTCTTGGCTACAAATCTCTCATTAGAAGCTGGGAAAACACATTTTCCAAATCTTGTTGCTGTGTTATCTTCCACTTGCCTTTTACAGTCTTGGCCATTAACATGTCCAAAAGCCAGTGTTTATTTTTGATAACCCAGGAGGGTATAACATAAATTCAGAAATCTACAAATTGTGAGTTGGAAATTACAAAAGAGTCTCTTCACATTAATCCTCATAGAGTATGTGATAAAAATTTTGAAGTTTGATTTGAGTTTCCACTTTTTAAAATCTGGGACTCCATTCTGAGCCTGGGTATATGGTGAGACCAGCATTCCTTAAGTGATGTTCCTCTCCTTGATTGGGGTGGGAGTTTGGGCAGAGGGACGAGCAGGATTACTGAAGCTGGGATTAAGGCAGCAGAAGGCTCTCTGAGACATGACTGACATGCTATAGGGCAGGCATCTTAAAAGCACAGATGCCAACTGCCTTAGGACGAAATTAGAAAACCTTGAGCTGGGGGGACAAGGAGCAGCAAGTGCAATGTCAGGCTTAAGCTATTCAGGGCACAGCAGTTGTTGCCTTTGCTCCAATATGAGCTCAATATGGACTCATAGTATCTGACCCACCCCCTCCTCACTTGTGGGAATGGGGGGGCCATTTTACTTTAGAAGAGAGACCCATTTAATCTAACTCAGATTCTTCCTTTCATTCTTCATTCAGTCTCTGCAATTACTTCCTATTCATAATGTTTCATGACAAACATCATTTTAAAAAGACATTTATTAAGAAGACATATATCAACTAGATGGGATTGTAGACAGAGTATTGGACTTTAAGTCAGTCGTGAGTTCAAATCCAGACACAGACACTCACTAGATGTGGGTTGCTGGGCAAATCACTTAACCTCTTGCAACATCAGTTTCCCCATCCACAAAATGGGAATAATAACAGCACCTTTGTCACAAGTTTGTTGTAAGGGCTCATGACATAATATATGTAAAGTGCTTGGCAAATCTTTCAGTGATATATAGCGCTTTTGTTCTGGTTCAGTCATTTCCATAATGTCCAACTCTTTGGAATCCTATTTAGGGTTTTCTTGGCAAATATAGTAGTTTGCCATTTCCTTCTCTGTCTCATTTTACAGATGAAGAAACTGAGGCAAACAGAGTTAGGTAACTTGAATTTATTATTAGTTTCTTCATACTGTGCTCACTCAACAAAATAAAAGATTTGGAGCTAGGAGGGAGGCACCTTAGGGGTCCCCTAGTTCAACCCCATCAGTCTGGAAATGAGGAAACTAAAGTCCAGAAAAATGAAGTGATTGGTCCAAAGTTGTAAAGCTGTACCCAGGTCCAATAGTCATTTCATTATTCATTTACATTATATATCTCTTCTATGCCCAATTTTGTGTGTGTGTATGTGTGTGTGTGTGTGTGTGTGTGTGTGTGTGTGTGTGTGGTCTTCCCCATTAGAATATGAGCTCCTTGAAGAAGATTAGCGCAATGTTATTGTCTTTCTTGAAGTCACCAGAATTTAGCACAGTACTGGCCCATAGGAAATACTTTTTTTGACTTTTTTTGGACATTATCTTGGTGTTAGAGCTTACTATCTGGGAATTTATAATCTGAGTTTTCCTGCTCTGTATCAGGAACAATCTTTGAACAACTGGTCACTCAACAAGCATTTATTTTTTTAAATAGTATTTTATCTTTCCAAATACACATAAATATCATTTTCAACATTCATTTTTATAAAACTTTGTGTTTCAAATTTTTCTCCCTCACTCTTTTATCTTCCACCTCCCCAAAGCAGCAAGCAATCTAATATAGATTAAATAGGTACAATTCTTTTAAACAGATTTTCATATCTGTCATGTTCAAGAAGCATTTATTAAGCACTATGATATGCCAGACACTGTGTTAAGCTAGGGGTAGCAGCTTAAATGCTGGTAAAAAGGACAATCTTTGTTTTCAAGGACCTCATAGTCTAAAAAAATAATTTTGCCAATCTGTTAAGGGTTCTCTTATCACCATCCCTGCCTTTTCCTTGAGTGGCACCTGAGGGACATGTTCTCCTGTGCCACTGTCTGGGATTCTGTGTCCTCATATTTTTGTCTCTCTGCCCTTGCCAACATCACATACTACAGTTTCAAAATTCCTCTCGAGCTATCACTAAACTAGGGAACATGACACAATGAAGCAAGTTCTAAGTAATGCTAATTACTCCAAATGACTTTCCTTTAGCAACTGTACACCACTGCCTTGAAGGAGAGGGCCATGATTAGCATGGAGAGTCATGTCTAATTCAGTGCCCCATGTTGCACACACTGACTTCTTGGGTGCTGGTCCTGGCTCAGTGCTGCCTGACCTCTGACAAGACATTCTGGGCTTCAACTCCTTCAGCAACCAAAATGAGAAAAATAATACTAGTCCCCTGCTTTCACTGGGATTTATGGAGTGTGAAATAAATAACATTACTAAGATCCAGTGATGAGAGGAGTGTAAATATGGAACATCTTCCTTATTAGAAAAGTTGCCTGGTGCCCTGAATGGTTTTGAAACTGGCTGAGTGAGATTCAAATTTAGTTCTGTTACTTAGGTGATCTTAGACAAATCATTTAACTTCTCCTTAATTCAGTTTTCTTATTTATAAAATGAAGGGGCTGGAATGGAAGATCTTTGAGGTCCCTTACAGCTCTGTATTTGGGAAGAATGACCCAAAAAGGAAACTTAACCTATTCCACACTCTCTCTTGGGTATCTTACACCTAAATATCCATCTACCTCTGTTAGTTCATCTTAAACAGAATATTACAGACTTTCAGAAAACAATCCCACTCTTTTATAGCCCCTAATAAGGAAATTATTTCCTTTTTACTGAAAAAGTCTTTTTTACTTTGTCTTCTTAATCTAGACGTGTTGAAAATAGCTGAAAACTGTTCTTTAAACCAGGGCTTCTTAAACTTTTTCCTCTAGGAAAGGGTGTCCCTGAAAGGAAACTTAACCAATTCTACTCTCTCTTGGGCAATCTTACACCTAAATATCCATATACCTCTGTTAATCTTAAACAGAATATTACAGACTTTCAGAAACCAATCCTATTCTCTTATAGCCTCCAACAAGAAAATTATTTCCTTTTGACTGAAAAAGTCAATTTTTCTAGTCATGTAAGCAACACCTTCTTCATCTCTCTCCTGGATAATTACAACAGTCTCTGTCTCAAGTCAGTTCCCATTCTAATGCATCTTCCACATAGCCACCAAAGTGATTTTCTTAAAATGAAAGCATAACTATTTCTTTCCCCTATTTAATAAACTGCAATGTCTCACCAATACCTCTAGGATTCAGGTGGTATTTAAACTATTCAAAATCTAGCTCTAATCTATCATTACAATCTTATTACACATTGCTTCCCTTCATGTACTCTATAATCCTCTGAAGACCTACTGCTAAGTACTGAGAAATTTTGATCATTAACAAAATATTTTTATTGAAATATTCTCAAGGAAGAGAGAATGATGAGAGAGTATCTCATTCAATGCTTCACCCATTCACTCAACAAGCGTATTAGGTATCTTTTAGGTACCAAGCACTGAGATACAAAATTAAAAAATAAAAACAGTAAGTGCCTCAAGGAGTTTACACTTAACATGGAGAATAAGATGTACATAAGTTAACAAAAACAAAACTATATATAAAGTGATGTAGATGGCCCTAACACCTCGTAGAATCAGAAAAGACATTAATTACAATGTGGGACTCTAGCTACAGGCACAATGTGACTGGGAATTTTGGATTAAAAAATTTTAAGAAATTTATATTCATTTTGAACAAATTAAAAAACAAAGGAAAAAAGAAAAAAATTTCCATATACACAGAACAACATAAAAAGAGAATTCAATGTAAATCATGAATTTCCATTTCACACTATTAAAAAAAAAACTATGTAATTAGTACTACATGTAATTTTCAAAGCTACTTTGCTTCTGTGCTTCCAAATTTTCTTTTGTTTTCTGCTGTGCCCTTTTTTTCCTCTTTTCCCACTCTGCTCTAAAAAAGGCTACCATTAGATAGACAGACATACACAAACATATATGTACATATATATATATAATCTTCATACTATGCATATTTCTACTTATCAATTTTTCCTCTAGATATGGATAGAGTGTCGATTTGTATGTATTCCCTTCAACATTTGTTGCTTTCCCCTTCTATCATTTTAGCCAATCTAATAAGTGTGATATAATATCTCAAAAGTTGCTATAATTTGCATTTCTCTAAGTAATAGTAATTTAGAAGATTTTTCATATGTATATAAATACATATATATATGCACATATATATATAATTTCTTCATTGAAAAATTGCCTATTCATTTCTTATGACCATTTTTCAACTGGTGAATGACTCATAAATTTGACATTTTTTTATATATGTGAAATATGAGAGCTTTATCTGAGAAATTATCTCTAAAATTTTTCAATTTTCTTTCTAATTTTGGCTACATTGGTTTTATTTGTACAAAAAACTTATTTTAATCTAATAAAAATTATCCATTTTATACCTTATAATGCTCTCTGTTGCTTGTTTATTCATAAATTATTGTACTATAAAGTCTGGTAGGTAATATTTTCTTTAGTCTTCTACTTTTCTTCTATGTCCCTTTATATCTGGGTCATGTATTCATCTTGACCTTGTGGTAAATAGTATAAGATATTTATCGACCTGTGCCCAATTTCTGCCAAACTGCTTCTCAGCTTTTTTAGCAATTTTTATTAAAAATTAATTCTTATTCTCAAAGCTTAAATCTTTACATTTTTCAAACATAAAGTTATCATAATCAGTTACTGTGTATTTTATGCCTACTCTGTTCCACTGGTCTTTCTGTGTCTTAGTTAGCACCAGATAGTTTTGATAATTACTGCCTTATGTATATATCAGTGTAATTACTGACTTTTTGTTCTTCTAAATGAGTTTTGTTATTGTTTCTTCTAGATCAATGAAATAATTTTTATTAATTTAATCAGGATGACATTGAATAAGTAGATTAAGTAAATTTATCATCATTATTATATTGGATCTGTCTATTGATGAACAATTAATATTTCTTTAATTGTTTTATTTGTATAAAAAGTATTTAAAATTATGTTTATGTAGTTTCTGTGCTTGTTTTGTCAGGTATACTCCCACGTATGCTATACAGTCTACAATTATTTTAAATGGGGCTTCTCTTACTATCTCTTCTTGCAAGGTTTTGTTCATGATACATAGAAATGCTAGTGATTTATGTGGGTTTATGTTATTTCCTGCTACTTAGCTAAAATTATTCATTGTTTCCACTAACTTTTTAGTTGAATCTTTAGGATTGTCCAAGTATATCATCATATGTGCAAAAAGATAATTTTGTTACCTTGTTGCCCATTCTGATTCCTTCAGTTTCTGTTTCTTCTTCTCTTATTATTATTGCTAGCATTTATTTCTAAGACAACATTGAATAATACTAGCTTTGTGACCATCCTTTTTTTCTTTCCAATCTTACTGGGAAAGCTTTTTAGCTTACTTCCATTATAATTAATGCTTGCTGATGATTTGGGATAGAAGCATTGCATTGATTAGACTTCTTAGGTCTTTCAAAATTACTTTTAAAGAATTATTTCTTAATACTGAAATGATGAGCTCAGTGATCCTAAGAGAAAACATGGTTGGATTTGCAGGGAATAATGAAGAGCGAATAGAGTAATACCAAGAGAATACTATAGTAACAGCAATATTGTTTAACTACAAAACACATATAAAGAAAAATGCTATCTGCATCTAGAGAAAGCCTGATAAATAGAAGTATGTATGGAATAATTTTATAAACACACACATAATTATTTGTGTCTGATATGGCCATTTCTAGGGCATGGTGGGAATGGAAGAAAAATATATATGATAACTTTATATTATATTTAAAAGAAATAGCAAAGTGAATACAATAGATTTGCAATTTCATGTGCAATCACCTTTTTATTGTACTATATTATAGCATTGCTTGTTTTATTATGTTATAATAAATAATTTTAAAATAAAATAAGCTTTTCTTTCTAAAAATCTCAGATATGTTGTACTCTATATGAATAGGACTTGACCCATGGGTTGCCTGTCTTACATGAAAAATATAACTTAATTTTTCACAAGAGGAAATGGTCATATATGAAAGTATCTTACCCAAAATTCCACTGTCAGGATTTGATATGGGATTGATAAGAGAAACCAAAGTCATAAGAAATAAGTATGGGTGAAAAGTTGTGATAGTATTATTCACCATCAAATCTCTCATATATGAGATTTAATTTCATATTCTTCATATTCATTCTCTGAAATGATATAAAAGTAGCTTGATTTCTGATGAGATAAACTGGGATTGGATTAGTCTGTGGTTTCAATAAATGGTACTTATTACTGCCCGAGAGATGCACAGCCATTGAATTCTGCTCCCCCCACCCACCCAAATTCATTAAGGAGGGGGGAAAGTAAATGAAAAGATGTGATTTCCATATAGATCCTATCCACCAAATTTGGACTGCAATTTGTACATGCTGCTCAGACAAGAAAAAATAGGTTGCAGGTGGCAGAGCTTTGGAATCACATCATTGAATATAAGTGAATATGTCAACTAAAGACTAAAATATAAAGAGGATTCAGAGATGTTCTGGGGAGAGAAGTAATGACAAAATAGAGAGGTTTACCCATAACCTAAAGTGATCTCAAAGTTACTTCAGGTTACAATCTGCTTCTGTCTTGGTAGATATATCTTAGAGAGAGATGTATTGAAGTTTAGAGCAGTGTCTTGTCCATAGTCACACAATTGTTAAGTGCTCATCACAGAATTTAAATCTAGGATTTCCTGAGAGGTTCAGCACTTGATTCAGTGCCACTATACTGCCTTGTAGTTCTCATAGTACTATGTTGAGTTGTATATGTAAAAATAAAAAAGAAATTTGGAATTCCAAGTTAAAACATTTAAGTTGGCAGAAGTTATATGTATATTTAGCCTTTCCATTTATTTCTTTTTTATAATAGCTTTTTATTTTTCAAAATATATACAAAGATAGATTTCAACATTCACTCTTGCAAAGTTTTGCATTCCAAATTTTTCTCCCTCCCTTCTCCCATCCCCCCTCTCTTAGATAGCATATTTCCACATTTATCATGCTGCTCAAAGAAAACCAGATCAAAAGAAAAAAAATGAGAAAAAAAATAAGAAAACAGCCAATAAACAATAAAGGTGAATATACTGTGCTGTGATCCACAATCAATCTCCATAGCCCTCTCTCTGAAAGCAAATGGCTCTTTCCATCATGTCTATTGGGATTGCCTTGAATCACCTCATTACTGAAAAGAGCCAAGTCCATCACAGTGGATCATCACATAATCTTGTTGTTGCTATGTACAATGTTCTCTTGGTTCTACTCCATCATATTCATCTAAGTCTTTCTAGGCTTTACTGAAATCAGCCTGCTTATCATTTCTTATAGAACAATAATATTCCCTTACATTCATATACCATAACTTATTCAGCTATTCCCTAACTGCTGGACAACTCCTTAGTTCCCAGTTCTTTGCCACTAAAAAGGGATGCTATGACCATTTTTATACATGAAGGTTCTTTTCACTTTTTTATGATCTCTTTGGGATATAAACTGCTGGATCAAAAGGTATCCACAGTTTGATAACCCTTTGTGCATGTTTCCAAATTGCTCTTCAGAATGGTTGGATCAATTCAATGGTTTTATTAGTGTCCCAGTTTTCCATCATCCCAGCATTTATTATTATATTTTCCTGTCATCTTAGCCAATCTGAGAGGTATGAAGTTTTCCATATATTTCTTACTTGTCCTACTCAGTTATAACATGAGCAAAGAGAATGGGTACCCAAAAAATGGTCAGTGCAGTTCAGTGGAATGTATGCTGCAGAATATTTTCTAGACTATCTAGAAAAGAGCTCTTTCTGGATTGAATTTGAACTAGAATCTCAGTCTAGAAAACTCTCTTTTCCAGATTCAGCCTAAAAAGTGTTCTTTTCTTGACTGGTCATGCTTACTGACTTGTTAGTTAACTGAACTGACTAAGGAATCACCTCCCCTTTTGAGCTTTTGATTATGGGGAAACTGGAAAGGAGTAGATGAACTTTTGGAGTGATGTTTTATTTGTGAATTATTTTTCATTAAGACTTCTTTGTCTGTGTGACCCTGGGCAAGTCATTTAACCCCAATTGCCTCAGCAAAAAAAAAAAAAGAAAAGAAAAGATTTCTTTGCATTACATTTCCACAAAAGTCCTTATGGATATCCTCCAAACTCCACTTATTTTTATAAATCTCACTGTAAAGGCTGGTTTTCAATTAATTATAATTTTCATTTTGAATGAAATAAATTATTAATAATAAAACCTGTTGTTTATATTATTATTTTATATAACATAATATATTGTAATTTGGATATATGTGTACATACATAAGTACGTATAGGAATAAAGGGATTTTTTTAAATGGTAAGAACCACCTACACAAAACCATCAGCAAGTATTAATTGTAATAGAAATAAGCTAAAAGCTAAAAGATCAGAGAGAGAAAAGGATGGACATCAACACCAGTATTATTCAATACTGTCTTAGAAATGAATGCTCCAATAGCAATAAAAGAAGAAACAGAAATTGAAAGAATCTGAATGTAATGAGGTAACAAAACTATCTCATTTTGCAGATATGATGATATACTTGGACAATCAAAAAGATTCAACTAAAAGATTAGTGGAAACTGAATAATTTTAGCAAACTAGCAGGAAATAACATAAACCCACATAAATTATTAGCATTTACATGTATCATCAACAAAATCTTGCAAGATGATAGTAAGAGATGTCCCATTTAAAATAATTGTAGATTGTATAACATACTTAGGAGCATACCTATCAAAACAAATTTAGGGACTAAAAAATATAATTATAAAACACTTCTCACACAAATTAAGTTTCATTTAAATAATTGGATAAATATTAAATGATATTATATTATATTATTATAAATATTATGAATATTATAAAAATGATAAATCTACCTATCTACTTATTGAATGCCATCCTGATTAAATTACTAAAAAAAATATTTTACTGAGCTAGAATAAGTGATAACAAACCTCATTTATTAGAACAAAAGGTCAAGAATATCAAAGGACTTAATAGAAATATGTAAAGAAAGGAGATTTAGCACTATCAGATCCTAAACTATAGTATAAAATAGTAATTATCAAAACTATCTGGTACTGGCTAAGAAATAGAAAGGTAGATCAATGGAACAGAATAGACATATAATACACAGTAGCAAATGATTATGACAAATTTGTGTTTAATAAATGTAAAAAATTAAGCTTCGGGGATAAAAATTCATCATTTAGTAAAAACTGTTGGAAAGCTGGAAAAAAGTTTGGCAGAAATTGAGCATAGATCAATAAATATCTTATACCACTTATTATGAAAGGTCAATATACATACATGATTCAGATATAAACAGAGATAGAAGAAAATTAGCAGACCATAGAAGATATTACTCACCAAACTTATGGATAGTAGAACAATTTATGAATAAACAAAAGCTAGAGGGCAATTAAAGGGTATGAAAGGTTTTTAATTAATTAAATTTACTAAAAATACTTATTAAAATTAAATAAATAAATGATAAAATAATTATTAATAATATATTAATTAAATAAATTAAAAGGGTTTTGCACAGATAAAAACCAATGCAGCAAAGATTAGAAAGAAACTGGAAAACTGGGAAAAAATTTTTATAGCCTGTTTCTCAGATAAAGTTCTCATATCTCACATATATAAGGAAATTTGTCAAATTTATGAGTCATTCCTCAACTGAAAAATGGTGAAAGGAAACAAATAGGCACTTTTTCAATGAAGAAATCAAAAATATATATAAGCATATGAAAAAAAATTCCCCAAATTATTGTTGTTTATGAAAATGCAAATTTAAATAATATATATATAACATATATATAATAAATAATAACAATTGCTATAGCATACTTCCTAGACTGAGAGTCTAGAAAAGAGTCCATAGAGTACCCTTCTGGACTCTTTTCTAGATTCTTGGACTAGAAAGCGGCCTTTCCTAGATTCTCAGTCTGGAAAACACCCTTTTCTAGATTATTTTCTATATTCTCAGCATAGAAAGCACCTCTTTACAGGCTCTCAGTCTAGCAAAATAGTTTTTTAATTCTTTTAAATATTTTTAGTCTAGAAAAAAAATGCCCCTTTTAGATTATTTTCGAGATTCTCAATTTTTAAATGACCATTTTTCTAGAAATAGCTATTTTCTAGATTCTTGGTCTAGAAAGCCCTCTTTTCTAGCTTCTCAGTTGAGAAACTACTCTTCAGTGGAAAGGGTATCATACTAGGAAAAAGAGGGAAAAGGTGGTAAAATAAGGTTTAAAAAAAGGAGATAAAAATAAGGTAAAATCTCATGAAGAGACAAAGAAAACCTAATATAATTGAGGGAAAGAAGGGAGGGAGATGAACATTGTGTAAATCTTACTTTCATCAGACTGAGCTCTAAAAGAGTATATCAGACACATTTGGTTTCACAGAGAAACTTGTCCTTCCTTACAGGGAAGTGGGAGGGAAAGGAGGAAAAGAAAGGGATAGACTAATAGGAGGGAAAAAAGAAGAATCAGGGGAAAGGAGTAAAAAGGGGGAGGAGCTCTAAAGGGGGGAGGACTGTTTGGGGGAGGTGGTCATCAAAAGCAAAATACTGGGGAGAGAGGAAGGGAGAAAGGGGAAAGGAAAGAGAAAAAACATAACGGGTAAATAAGATGGCAGGAAACACAGAATTAGTTATTTTAACTGAGAATGTGAATGGGATGAACTCTCCCATAAAGCGGAAGCAGATAGCAGACTGGATTAAAAACGAGAATCTGACAATTTGTTGTTTACAAGAAACACATCTAAAGCGTAGAGACACATACAGAGTGAAGGTAAAAGGCTGGAGCAGAATCTATTATGCTTCAGGTGAACAAAAAAAAAAAGCAGGGGTAGCAATTCTGATCTCAGATCAAGTAAAAGTAAAGATAGATCTAATCAAAAGAGATAAGTAAGGAAACTATATTTTACTAAAGGGTACCATAGATAATGTAGCAATATGAATATTAAATATATATGCACCAAGTGGTATAGCATCCAAATTCCTAGAGGAGAAATTAAGAGAGATGCAAAAAGAAATAGACAGCAAAACTATACTAATGGGGTATCTCAACCTTGCTCTCTCAATTAGATAAATCAAACCACAAAAAAAATAAGAAAGAAATTAGGGAGATAAACAAATTGTTAGAAAAGTTAGGTATGATAGATCTTTGGAGAAAATTAAATGGAGACAGTAGGGAGTTTACTTTTTTCTCTGCGGTTCATGGAACTTATACAAAAATTTCCTATGTGTTAGGGCATAAAAACCTCCAAATTAAATGCAGAAAGGCAGAAATAGTAAATGCATCTTTTTCAGATCATGATGCAATAAAAATCACATGAAGTATAAGGCCAGGAGAAAATAGACCAAAAGCCTATATCCCAAAGAGATTTTAAAGGAGGGAAAGGGACCCACATGTGCAAAAATGTTTGTGGCAGCCCTTTTTGTAGTGGCAAGAAACTGGAAACTGAATGTATGCCCATCAATTGGAGAATGGCTGAATAAATTATGGTATATGAATGTTATGGAATATTATTGTTCTGTAAGAAACGACCAACAGGAGGATTTCAGAGAGGCCTAGAGACTTGCATGAACTGATGCTGAGTGAAATCAGCAGAACCAGGAGAACATTATACACAGCAACAAGACTATACGATGATCAATTCTGATGGACATGGTTCTCTTCAACAATGATGTGATTCAAACAAGTTCCTATTGTTCAGCGATGAAGATAGTCATATACATCCAGAGAGAGGCCTTTGGGAACTGAGTACGGACCACAACACAGCATTTTAATGCTTTCTATGAATATTTCCATGCATTTTGTTTTCCTTCTTAGGTTGTTTTTTTCTTCTTCTCTTTCTAGATCTGATGTTTCTTGTGCAGTAAGATAACTGTATAGATATGTATACATGTATTGTATTTGTCATATAATTTATCCTAT
>JAJPUD010000853.1:219465-239904 GCA_023553655.1 Myrmecobius fasciatus | reverse complement strand
TAGCATGTATTAGATTACCTGTCATCTAGGGGTGGGGGTGGGGGAAAGGAGGGGAAAAGCTTGGGAAAAAAAGTTTTTGCAAAGGTCAATGTAGAAAAATCACTCATATGTTTTGTAAATAAAAAGCTTTTAATAAAAAGAAAAGAAAAGAAAATAGACCAAAAGTTAATTGAAAATTAAATATTCTAATCCTAAAGAATGAATGGATGAAAGAGCATAGACACAATCAATAATTTCATCTAGGAGAATGACAATAATAAAACAACATACCAAAATTTGTGGGATATGGCCAAAGCGGTTATAAAGGGTAATTTTATATCTCTAGATGCTTACTTGCATAAGAGAAAGAAGATCAATGAATTGGGCTTACTATTAAAAAAATTGGAAAAAGAACAAATTAAAAACCCTCAATTAAATACTAAATTGGAAATTCTGAAAATAAAAGGGAGATTAATAAAAGTAAAAATAAGAAAACTATTGAATTAATAAATAAAATTAAGAGTTGGTTTTATGAAAAAACCAACAAAATAGATAAGCCTCTATTAATTTAATTAGAAAAATGAAAGATGAAAATCAAATTGTTAGTCTCAAAAATGATTAAGGGAGAATTTTCCTCCAATGAAGAGGAAATTAGAGTAATAATTAGGAGTTACTGATGGGGGGCGGAGCCAAGATAGCGGAGTGAAAACGTGACTCTCTGCATCCTCCTCTGATCTTCTTTCAAATCAACAATAAAATAAGCCTCTGAACTGATCTTCAAGTCAACGAATCCAGAAATATTTGGACACTGCTTTCGGGTATCTCTGAAGAACTTCATATCAGGTTTGTTTAACTTGGACAGAGGGATAAACAGTGGACTAGGTGCAGGCTGGAAGTGAGGGTGGGATTCAGCTCATCGAAGCAGAAACTCCAAACTCCAAACACCTGGAGTTTATCTGAGGCACTCATCTCTAGTCCCATGAAAAGTTGCTCCAAATCACTATTGATCAGAGAAATGCAAATTAAGACAACTCTGAGGTACCACTACACACCTGTCAGATTGGCTAAAATGACAGGAAAAGATAACGATGAATGTTGGAGGGGATGTGGGAAAACTGGGACATTAATACATTGTTGGTGGAACTGTGAACGGATCCAACCATTCTGGAGAGCAATTTGGAGCTATGCTCAAAAAGTTGTCAAACTGTGCATACCCTTTGACCCAGCAGTGTTTCTACTGGGCCTATATCCCAAAGAGATCTTAGAGGAGGGAAAGGGACCCACATGTGCAAGAATGTTTGTGGCAGCCCTTTTTGTAGTGGCTAGAAACTGGAAACTGAATAGATGCCCATCAATTGGAGAGTGGCTGAATAAATTATGGTATATGAATGTTATGGAATATTATTGCTCTGTAAGAAACGACCAGCAGGACGATTTCAGAGAGGCCTGGAGGGACTTGCATGAACTGATGCTGAGTGAAACGAGCAGAACCAGGAGATCATCATACACAGCAACAACAGTATTACATGATGATCAATTTTGATGGACATGGCTCTCTGCAACAAAGAAATGTCTCAAACCAGTTCCAATTGTTCACTGAAGAAAACCATATACACCCAGAGAGAGGGAAATGAAATATGGACCACAACATAACATTTTCATGATCTCTATTGACATTTGCTTGCATTGTGTTGCCTTTCTCTGATTCTTTTTTTTCTTGTAGATAGGATTTTTCTTGCATAACTTCTCAAGCATTTCAACATTATTAATATGTAGTGGACTTCCTGCCATCTAGGGGAGGGGAGGGGACTGGGGGTAAAATTTGTAATGGAAAGCTTTGTAAAGATCAATGTTGAGGAACTACCCATACATATGTTATACAAATAAAAAGCTTTAATAAAAAAAAAAAAAGCAGTGGTCATCAAAAACATTTGGTACTGGCTGAGAAATAGAGTAGTCAATCAGTAGAATAGGATAGGATCACAGGACAAATTAGGCAATAATTATAGCAATTTAGTGTTTGATAAACCCCAAGACCCCAGCTTTTGGGATAAGTACTCACCATTCAGCAAAAACTGCTGGGAAAATTGGAAACTAGTATGGAAGAAATTAGGGCTTGACCCATACCTAACACCACATACCAAGATAAGATCTAAATGGGTTCATGATTTAGATATAAAGAGTGATATTATAAGCAAATTAGAGGAACATAGGATAGTTTACCTCTCAGACCTGTGGAGAAGGAAGGAATTTGCGATCAAACAAGAACTGGAACTCTTAATTTAACACCAGATAGATAATTTTGATTATATTGAGTTAAAAAGTTGTTGTACAAACAAAACTAATGCAGATAAGATTAGGAGGGAAGCAATAAATTGGGAAATGATCTTTATATTTAAGGGTTCTGATAAAGGCCTCATTTCCAAAATATATAGAGAATTGTTTCATATTTGTAAGAATAAGGATATGAATAGACAATTTTCAGATGATGAAATTAAAACCATTTCTAGTCATATGAAAAGGTGCACCAAATCACTATTGATCAGAGAAATGCAAATTAAGACAACTCTGAGGTACCACTACACACCTATCAGATTGGCTAAAATGACAGGAAAAGATAATGACGAATGTTGGAGGGGATATGGGAAAACTGGGACACTAACACATTGTTGGTGGAACTGTGAACGAATCCAACCATTCTGGAGAGCAATTTGGAACTATGCTCAAAAAGTTATCAAACTGTGCAAACCCTTTGACCCAGCAGTGTTTCTACTGGGCCTACATCCCAAAGAGATTTTAAAGGAGGGAAAGGGACCCACATGTGCAAGAATGTTTGTGGCAACCCTTTTTGTAGTGGCAAGAAACTGGAAATTGAAAGGATGCCCATCAATTGGAGAATGGCTGAATAAATTATGGTATATGAATGTTATGGAATATTATTGTTCTATAAGAAATGACCAGCAGGATGATTTCAGAGAGGCCTGGAGAGCATGAACTGATGCTGAACGAAATGAGCAGAACCAGGAGATCATTATTCATGGCAACAACAAGACTATATGATGATCTATTTAGCATGTATTAGATTACCTGTCATCTAGGGGTGGGGGGGTTGGGAGGGAGGAGGGAAAAAGCTTGGAAAAAAAAAGTTTTTTGCAAAGGTCAATGTAGAAAAATCACTCATATGTTTTGTAAATAAAAAACTTTTAATAAAAAATTTTTTTTAAAAAAGACTATATGATGATCAATTCTGATGGCCATAGCTCTCTTCAACAATGAAATGTTTCAAACCAGTTCCAATTGTTCAGTGAAGAAGGCCATATACACCCAGAGAGAGGAATATGAAATGTGCACCACAACATAACATTTTCATGCTCTCTATTGATGTTTGCTTGCATGGTGTTTCCTTTTTTTTTCTTGTAGATAGGATTTTTCTTGCACAGCAAGATAAGTGTGCAAATATATATATATACATATATTTGATTTGTCAAGTATTTTAACATAATTAACATGTAGTGGACTTCTTGCCATCTAGGGGAGGGTTGGGGACTAGGGGGAAAAATTTGTAAAGGAAAGCTTTTTAAGGGTCAATCTTGAGGAATTACCCATATATATGTTTTGCAAATAAAAAGCTTTAATTAAAAAGAAAGAGAGAGAGAGAAACTGCTCTTCCAGATTTTCAGCTTAGAAAGCTCTCTTTTCCAAATTCTCAGCCTGAAAAATCCTCTTCTCTAGATTCTTGGTTGAGAAACTACTCTTTTCTAGGTTCTCAGTCTAGAAAGTCCTCTTCTACATTCTTTTACAAAGTCTTCTTTTCTAGATCCCTTTCTAGATTGTACCATTTTCTAGAATCTTGCTTAGAAAACTTACTTTTGGGTTTCTTTTCTAGATTCTCAGTTTAGAAACTTCCTATAGATAAAGTACCTTTTTCTAGGTTTTTTCCCCTAGGTTCTCATTCTCATTTTCTAGGAAAAAAAAGTCTAGAAAGCCCTCTTCTATATTCTTGGTCTATAAAACACCCCTTTCTAGATTATATTTCAAATTCTTGGTCTAGAAAGCCCCTTTTTTTGAGATTCTCTTCTACACATTTAGTCTAGAAAGCATTGTCTTAGAAAGAAAATTTAATTCTGAAGTTTCATCTCATACCTGAAAGATTGACAAAGATGACAAAAATGGAAAATGACAATTTGTGGAGGAATTTTAGGAGAACAAGTACAATAATACACTGTTGGTGGAACTAGGAATTTATCCAACCATTCTGGAAAGCTATTTGGAACTATACTCCATAAATCAATAAACTGTATATACTCTTTAATTCCACAATAATCCTACAAAGTCTATATTCCAAAGAAATAAAAGAAAGAGAAAAATGACCTATATATCCAAAAATATTAATAACTACTTTTTTAGGAGAGGAATGAATTGGAAACCAAGGAGATGCCCATAATTTGTGGAATGGCTAAATAAATTATATTATAAATTCAATGGAATATTATTATTCTGTAAGAAATTATTAAAGGGAAAATTTCACAGTGTAGACCAGAGATCTTCAAAGTGTGGTCTGGGGTCCCCTGGGGAGTACCAGAGACCCTTTCAGGAACTTCATATAGTCAAAACTAATTTCATAATAATACTAAGACATTTTAATTTCTGGTGTATCAATAGATATAACCCATATAAACAAATGCTCTTTGGGTAATACTCAGCAATTTTTATGAATGTAAGTGGCCCTGAGACTAAAAATTTAAGAAGTACTATCTTCTTAAAGATAGAATCCTATAGGCACTCAGAGGATGGCTACATTATAGACACTTCTTGACACAGAAGACTTTTTAAAACAGATAATGTTTGGATGGTCAACTCATTTACCTGTTTGTTTTGTTTTTTATCTCTATTTAAAAACAAAAGCAAAAACCCTGTTTCCATTTGTATTGAGGATGTCTGATGAAAGTCTAAGGATTTCACAGTTTTTTTTTCATTCACACAACTGAGAGGTACAGACTATACAGATTACATACACTATATTTACTATTTGTTGATTTAAAAAATTAATAACTAAAGCAAAGTTTAGTAAAACACAAGTAAATAAAGCAAGAATTAATAAAATATCCCCCAAGCATTGATTAAGAGAGATGGACCACAAAATTAATTATGTTTAATAATCCTGTCCTTCTTGGTTATTGTGAGATATAAAATAGGAAGACATATGTTCCCCCAACTTTGTTGATTGACATTTTAAAAGTTTTCATTGAATGCATCAAATTGCTTTCTACATGTCATGTCCCCCTTAGAATGTAGTTTTCCGTAGAACACAAAGCCTGTGTTTTTTAAAGTTTGTACAATACAGAATGATGAATTCTGATAATCAATGGTTGCAGATGTGCTAGAAATTCTGGGTAAGTCAGTAAAAATGACCAACAACAGATGGCCCATTTATTAAAGAGACTGAATCCTACACAACCACAAACAACACTAGAAGAAACTGAAAACTGTAAGATAAATCAGCAGTCATGGTGTTTTGAGAGAGAAAAATGAAGACAGCACTCATTATGTTTGCCTCATATGGGTAATCAATTAAGAAAGCATTTGTTAGGCATTATGTTTAAGACACTGTGCAAAGAGATTTGAAAACAAAAAAGAAACAGTCTCTACCCTCAATTAGCTTATACTCTAATGATGTTGACACATAAAAACACTATATAAATATCAAATATTGATATTGATATATCAAATATCAAATATCAAATTAAACATTTGACAACTTGCTGAACAGTTAAAACGTGCAAAACTTTCTCTCTTTCACAACAGTATGGGTTTCTTTGTTTGATCCAATGATCAAATTAAAGAAATGAGATCAGAGAAAGGTCATATATTAGGGTATGTATTAAGTGCCTACTATGTACCATGCACTGATCTAAGTACTGGAGATGCAAAGGAAAAAAACAAAACAAAACAGTTCCTATTCTCAAAGAGCTCATAGTCTAATGCAAACAATTACCATAGTGTGTGTGTGTGTGTGTGTGTGTGTGTGTGTGTGTGTACACCAGGTAAATTAGTGTAATCTCAAAGGGGAGAAGCTAACATTAAAGAGAAGGTTTCTTGAGGGAGGTGGGGCTTTAGTAGAGACTAGAAGACACCTAGGAAAACTAGAAGGCTTTCTTCAAAGTCTCAGTTGAGGAAGATGAGTAGGGTATTCCAAACATGGAAGATAGCCAGAAAACTTTTAGAGTTGGGAGATTGAGTATTATGTGAGGGAGGGTAGGGGGGAAATATATATATATATATACTCCTTAGATTTATATAGCATGGTATGGAAGAACATAGCATGATCTGACTTGTTAAAGAGATGATCCATCTATTTTGTCTGTTATCCTTCTTTATCTATGCAGCATCTAACAGGAAAGAACAGCATGACTAGCATAAATGGGAGCAGTGCTCACAAATATCATTTCAAAGGCAAGCACAGAAATGGAACTTGCCCCTTGCTGTTCTGCTCCACACTAATCCAGTTCAAAAGAGAAGGATCAAGGATTGTTTTGTTTCTTCATTTAGTAAAGTGCGCAGTAGAAGAATAAGACTCCTGCATTCTTCTTTAATTGTCCAAATATTATGACCCTATTATACTAGCATGACCAGAAATAAAAAAGCAATAAACCAGAATGATCTCTTCTTTGTCATTAAAATCCAAATTGACTTTTCCAGTTAAACCTTCTCCCTTCCCTAGTTCATAATCCTGCTGAAAAAAAGTAACTGTCCAAAACCATTTTAATCTCTCATTTGTCATCTGAGTGGCACTTCCTTTAAACAAATTGAACTAAAAATGAAGGAGAATAAGGAAAATTCAAAAGCAGCTTTAAAAAAAGTAGCTTAACCAATTAGACTGGGAAGTTGGCTTACTAAAAAAGACAGGGATAATTTAAGATTTTCTGTAGCCCCATTTATAGCATTTGCTGCTCACTTCAAGTCTTCTTCCTACTTTTCCAAGCCCTGTGGATTGCCATGGCTCTTGGATTCTTAAATCTTTCTTTACCAGCTACTAGGAAAAGAGATGAACAAGGATGTTGTAATCCATCTGTCACAAAGACTACCAGAGTCATTCCAAGTCGTTCTCCTGGGTCACCCTGACCCTGAAGTATAGAAGAGACTTGCTGAATAGAGTCAGAGCAAGACCTGCTTGAATCAATTTCACAGCAAATATTTATTAAGAAGCTTCTTTATGTTGGGCACTTACAGATGTGCTGGGGGGTACAAATGGCCACAGCCTACACCTGATGCTCAAAGACCTTACAAGCTAATGGAGAACAGTAGAGAAGAGGTGGGTGGCAAGACATATATGTGTAACCACTGCTAGGATATTTTCCCCTTTTCATCTCCTTCTTCCTATTTGTATATCTAGGGAGGACAGTCTTTCCATCTTCCTAAGGATTAGAGAACCTGGGAAAGACTGTTCAAAAAAATTAGTAGGAAAGCCAAAGAAAGGAAAGATTGTTATCACCTGAAGATGGGAAGAAAACTCTGCAAATGTCTACCATTTTCTTGCATGAGCAATTAGAATTTGGAGTTATTGAGGTGTGGGATGGAGGAGATAAGGAGTTGGGAAGTCTCAGCCAAAGAAGCTCTCAAAATTGGGACTATAATTAAGCATGGAAATTTTGTACACCTTTAGGCCTAATGATTGTTATTCAAGAGTCGTTTATTTTAACAAAAAGCTTCTCTGTAAAGTGTTTTGTAGACTTTAAGCTTGCACTCGGGAGGTATCCATCAGTCTGCAGTGAGGCAACCAGCAAGAAGAGTATTATTCATATGCTTTCTTGAATTTCTTAGATGGAGTTAGGAGCCAAGATAAATAAAACAACAAAAACAATCCTACATGGGGTATTCAAGTCTTTCAAGTCCTGAGCCCTTGACACCAGGGTTAAACAAACAAATTACTGTGATCCAAGGAAGAGTGACATAACTTTGCAGGAGCAGTCCAGGCAAAGTGCTTCATGATATTTGAGGAGGGAAAGATAGCTTTCACCTTGGGGCTTTGGGGAAGATTTCTTAAGGAAAATGAAGCCTTAGCCAGAGCTTGATGAAAAAGAAGAACTTCAATGAATGGATATGGAAGTTTTTTATTTGTTTGCTTTTGTTTTTTTCTTCGGTTTTTTTTTTTTTTTCCAAAAAGAGAGAGAAAGGAAACAATCACCGCCTGCCAAGGGGAAGAGTGGGGGAAATTTAACATTCCCCTTTTTCAATTAAACACGGAATTATACCTTTTTGGTTGTTGTTTGCTTTTTGTTTTTTTTTCTCTTTCCTTTTTGATCTGATTTTTCTTGTGCAGCATGATAAATGTGGAAATATATAGAAGAATTGCACATGTTTAACATATATATTTGATTACTTGCTGTCTAGGGGAGAGGGTGAAGGGAAGGGAGGGAAAAAATGTGGAACACAAGATTTTGTAAGGATGAATGTTAAAAACTATTTTTGCATATATTTTGAGAATAAAAAGCTATTATTTAAGAAAAAGTTTACAGTAAAAACATAGAATTAATGGATTCTTTGGAAGTAAATTTATATAATTTTTAATGAAAAAAATAAGCATTCAATAAACATCTACTGTGTGCCAGGCACTATGCTAAGCACTTTACAAATATTATATTATCTCAAGTAATTCTCATAACAATCCTGGGAATTAAGTGTTATTATCATCCCCAGCTTTTCTAATCATTAAAAAGAAGGGAAAACTGGAAAAGGGAGAGAAAGGGGGGGAAAATATCACCATTGGTTACATATATACATCTTACCCCTACTCCTATTCCTTTTCCACTATTCCCTATTAGATTGTAAGGTCTTAGAAAGCCAGATGCAGGATCCATCATCTGCCCCTCTTCAATTCATCTCTTAATGCCTAGCACACAGAAACTTTTTTTATATTTTAGAATTGAAGAATCTGAGGCAAACAGTGACTGTGAGATTTGCCCAGGATCACACAGCTGGCAAGTGCTGAAGCCTTATTTGAAGTCAAGTATTCCTGACCTCCAGGGTTATCAATTCTATTACTGTGCCTGCTAGCTTCTTCTGAATATAAAGAACTATATGGTTTTCCTTCCTTAGCATGGCTGTTTTTACTTAGCTATGCTTTGCTTCTGGCATCTTCCCTTACTTTGAAGTGTTAGGAACAACTTGGTTCCTGGAAAACTAAAAAAAATTTCTGTTCACTATTCCTCCCCACCTTCTCAGGAAGTGTCATTCATAAACTACAGCAAAAACAACTATTCCTTGGTAGTTGAAAAATCGGTGGTCAAACACTTGACCCTAATAAGAAAAAAAAGAAAAAAGCAGAAAAATGAGAAATATAAAGAAACATGAAAGCACATATCCATAATAAGCATGGAACAACCTATAGGAATGTAATGAGGAAATAAACAAAAATTAGATCATTGATTCCAGCCTCCAGCCATGAAATCTCTAAATCAAAAACAATCCTGGCCAAAAAAAAAAAAAAAAAGTAAAGCTATATTATGACAATAATGAGCAAATTAGTTTTTGCTAAGTATACAATGAAAATCACCCTCAGGAAAATGGGAAACTAGAATTTAAAAGAATAAATTTGATCAGTACTCCAAATGTTAGTAGATATTTCTTTCCCTCTCTTTTTTTTTTTATTCTTCTCCATTCTCTTATGCTTGAGTAAGAGCTAAAAAAAATGTATACAGCAAATGGTACAGTTAAGCGTGAGGAACACTCAAGATCTGGGCACAGAGTTCATCAGCTGTCACTAAGAACATGAATCCTCAGCTGTTGCCCTTTCTTTCTCTTACAAGGGAGTCTTGTCACTTAATCCTGTCAAAGGAGGGGGAACAGGGAAAGTTCACATTGATGCTGATTATCACATTAAAGTAGTCAGGGTCAAAGTTTCAGAAACTACTTTGTCTTCATGTCCAATTTCTGTATATCACCAATAAAGCATAATGACATTACATGCACATTTCAATCACTGAAAAGAAAACTTAGTACTGTGTAATTCCTGAAAATTCATCAGCTTTTCTAGTATGAATTTAGAACACTGTCAATGGATATTCCCAAATTAAGGGGGGAGGTCCAGCTACCATACTTTCTCTTAAGGTTTCAGGCATGAAGATTCTTGGGGGACAGGATTAATCCAAGCTCTGATTATTACTGGTTATGTAACTCTGGGCAATTTCTTGGTGCCTCAGTTTCTTCATCTATAAAAGGGAAAGGAATAGAATATGGATTAGAAAATTAAGATAATCTCTAAAGTTCTTTTTAGTTCTAAATTTTAAATCCTAAAGCCTTCTAACTTTATAGATGCTCAATCCCATGTCCAAACTCTATCAATATAAAAAATGCTAAGTGAGGTCAGGCTATTTTATCTAAATATGAATACACAAAAAGTGATTTAATCAAACTATGTAACGCCTGGTATGGAAACTTTCTTCACTGATACAAAGCAGATTGTAGTCTGTCAATTACTTAGTAAATATGTCTATGATCATGGGCAAATCATTTAACCACTCAATACCTCAGTTTCTTCTACATGAAAAAAAGAAAGTTGGACCAGATAACCTTTGAGTTTCCTTCTAACTTTCAATATATGATATGATGGAACTGCCTCAATTAAATAGGACTTCAAGGACTTGCATATGGTATCACAGGTCAAGTCTTTATTATTAGCTGGCAATTTTAATTTCACTGTCTTTTCTTTATACCCTACATTTTACCCAATATGCTTGAAGTTTCAAATGAGATCTATGCAGAGTATATGTAGAGTGTAAAGAAAAGACAGTGAAATTAAAATTGGTCATATGTGACTAATGATCACAAATGCCAGCTAATAATAAAGACTTCATCTTTCCTTTGGTTATGAGAAGAAAATGAAGGGTTCTGCACTTGTAAGGTGAAGAGAGAAGGAGAAAAAGTAAGGGAGTAGGATGAGGGACTGGGGGGGATGGTGTTTCCCCTGCAAAAGTTGTCATTTTTGAAGAACTCTGTTCTCATAGTTAAATGGCTGATAGGCAATTTCCTCAGATAAATACATATTCATGCTATAATGACATTTTGAGGTGTAAGATATCAGTAGATGAATTTGGTAAATGGTTGGCTTGGAAAGGGTGAGAAATTCATCTCTAATGACTATAAGAGCTACTATAATCCAGAGGACCAAGCTGCAAAGTCATAAAATGAATTAACAAGAATAGTACCACTGAAGTATGTTCTTGGGTAAGTCATTGATAATCCATTACTTTTAATGTAAGTCTCTCAAAATACAGAAAAGTATAATATTTATCTACTCCAGAGAGATTCTCAGTGGTAATCACTCAACCAATAACCATTTATTAAATGCCAGGCACTGTGCTGGGTTCTAAGATAAACAAAGAATGGAAGCATCTCTACTTCTCAAAAATTTACATTGTGATAGGGAAGAGATGTCATGGAAACTTTTTCAAAATAAGGTTCATTTTTTTTTTTAAAATGTAAGGTCCTCATTAGTCCAATTTCTTTAAAATATAATAATACTTAGTGGTTGATAGTTTATCTTCTTCCTTTATAAATATACCTAACAGTATTATTTCAAAAGTTCTCATGACATCATATAAAATGAGAGGGGAAAAATTTATGTGTAAAACAATAGGTGATTTTAATTGTAAACTTCCTCTAAGTTGAAGTTTTCAGAATATAAGACATTCATTGGGTAGTTGTCTTAACCTTCTTAATACATCAAGACTATATGACAGGGATTTTTTGAAGTCTGTTAACTTGGATGGGGTGGGGGATGAAATTACATCTTCCCCCCCTCAGTAACCTTTGCTTACCTTTGTATCTGCAATATTAGATATTTTCTAAGATTATATTTTATTAAACATTTAAAAACATTATTCTGAGAATAGGTGCTCAAAGCCTTTACCAGATTGCCAAAGGGATCTATAAGACACACACAAAAAAGAATAAGATACCCTGGAGCTGGCTTCTAACCAAGTGAGTTAAATATAAAAAAATCAAAGCCTTCAGACTGATTTCAGAAATGTTAGGTAATGACAATTCAAGTCTTTGCTCACCTTTAGTAAATCTAGCCATCCAGGTCAATGGTTTTCAAACTTTTGTTCTTTATACTGCTAAAAAAACTATTGAGAATCTCTCCAAAGAGTTTTTGTTGTACAGGTTACATAGACATAGATATAGATGTAGATATGATATTTACCATATTAGAAATAAAAATTAGTTCTGAATTTGTAAACCAACGCTCTGAAATGGTTTCAGAGACGCTCCAGGATTCTCTGGACCACACATTGATCTAGGTAGGTAAAGTTTAGAATTTTTGTCTTCACTAGAAAGACCTAAGGAATAGGATCTTCCTGATGACAAGATGAAAGATCATTACACTTGTCTCAAGAGTTTAAACTTGGAAATAGAGAACAAAGATTGTAAATGTCTCATTTGATTGATGCTAGATGATGGGGGAGGAGAAGAAGCTGTAAAGAGAGGCAAATTTATTAACCAATAATACTACTCGTAGTAGAAAATGAATTAAATTCTAGAAAGTAGTTTTAGATTTTAAGGAGAAGTTTATTGTGAAGTTCATTGTTAAAAAGAAGAAGAATTAGAGAATTTGGTCTCTGGAAGGGAGATCAGCTTGTTCTCAAGGCTTGATGAGCTTTCCATATACGTCTGCTTTTTATTTTTAAACACCAACTCTTTGCTGATCAACACTTTCTTGCAAAATATGGAAAGGAGGGGAGGAGCAAGAGCAAAGGGGCAGGATAGAAGTTTGGTGAGCTTCCCAGCCCTGAAAGCCAAAATTCCAAGTTGAAATTAAATCCTTTAGTAAAGATACTTAGGCATGGGGGAGGGTAAAATAAATAAATTTACAACTCCCACAGAACTAAATTTCTACCACCAAAAAAAATACCAAAAACAAAATACTAGTCAACCTGCTTTTGACTGTTAGCAAGAGATCAGAAGTTGACTTTGTCATGATCCCTTCTTTTCATCTGGAGGAGTTTAAAAAAAAGTGATGAAGCCCTGACCCCTTAGATTCCATTTATAGTCTGAGTCAGAATGACACCCCCTGGACTTACTGAACTGTCCAATCCAACTGCATGTGTCAAGATTCTATTAGGCACTAAGTGAAATATATATATGCCCTTATACCATTTAACACTCTGGGTCCACCTTCAAGGCACTGGGTTGTAGATCAACCAAGACACTACTTCTCTTTCAAGAATACTTTGACAGGTGGTGTTGAGAGAGAGTTCTTTGAAGGTGTATTTTTAAAACATTTTTAAAAAACAAAATGGCACCAAAAAAGGACGTTAAGAAAGCTGCTGCCCCAGCACCTGCCCCTGCTCCTGCCCCAGCGCCAGCGCCAGCTCCAGTGAAAGAAGAAAAAATTGACCTCTCTGCTATTAAGGTAAATAGACGAATGGTTTGGTCACTGAAAAACATCTTTCACACACACAAAAAAAAAAGGAAAAAAAGAACACAGAAATTTGCAAAAGAATGTATTCCTAAAATGATCTGACTCAGCAGATTTACACTTGCAAGGAATGAGTTTGTTTTGGTATTGTGGGGTTTTTTTGGTTGTTTTTTTAAAGAAGATTGGGAATTTTCAAGTTTATTGCTCAAATGACTACAGAAAAGGAAAAGTATATGTTTTAAAAAGGTAATTGAATTTATATTCATTCAAATTTAATTTTTTTCCAACAGTTTCTTTTAATCCTGGGCTGCCCTGTTAGATAACAAAAAATTGCTAGATTATAAAGTTTTATGCCCAGATATTAGTTTTTGAAGGAAACTGTATTTTTTAAATCTATTACTGTAAAAAAAAAAATACTAGTTGCAATTCCTGCTCCTTTTGTAGAAGTTTTAAAACAGCAGATGACCTAAAATTCTGTGTATACTTGTTTGGCAGCTATTTTATTTTATTTGCATAAGGAATTTTCTATTTTTGCATTTCTATTCAATTTCTCTCTTAAGCTCTGCCAAATCAAATTTGATATCACACTAAAGTGAAATCCTGGTAGAAAAAATTATACCCTCATGGATTTCAGTGACATGACTGTCATCTTTGTGATTTCTTTATGGTATGGTGTGTGGCTCAAAGTTTGCAAGCTGTTTCTAAATGATACTAACAAACAATTATTACAACTATAGTGGCTCCTTTTGCTAATGTTAGTTTACATCTCTGGGTTCTTGCATACTAAACCTGAACTAAGAAATATGTCATTGATTTTTGTGTTGACATTTGGCTGTGATGAAAGCTCTTGAGTGCTTTTGGAAAAGAAGAATAAATCATCTTATACCTGTACTTCTCAGGGATGTAATTGATCAAGTGTCCCTCCCTCCTTCCTGTCTTCCCAACACTGTGATTGGTTCAAATACTGCTTCAAAAATCTCTGAGGAATCTTACCTTATATGGAAACTAGAAGGGAATAGATGAGTCCAATAATTTGAGGAAGTCCCTTTCATTTCTGCCACAGATTAAAGGTATAATTAATTTGAAACACTATAGCTTATACCTTGCTGCTGCCTTATTTTTTTAATAACCATTGAAATATTTTTGAATAGTACTAAGTAATGATATATCCTTGAAGCAAATATTTCCCTGGTATTCCTTTGGTAACTAAGAGAGTTAGAGAGGTGGGGTTTGGAAGAAAATAAATACACCCAAGCTTCCTTAGATATAATTTAAACAATAAATTGCTCAAAGGGGCAGATGTTCATTGGCACTATACTGAACTTTGAGTGATATTGATGAAGCTGGGGATTGTCAGTGGTAGAATCTTGGCATTGGGAGGGATCTATACTGTATGGATATCTATTTGTGAGGAGAAATGCATAATAGACTTTCTAATAAATTATTTGTTACTTTGATGGCTGCCTGTGTACAGTTCATTAAGAGGAAATGGAATTTTCAACTTCAGTGATCCTAGCTAATATATCTTTACCAAAGTAGGCTGATTTGTGTATCACTATGTAAAAAAATCGAATGTGAATATAGTCACTATGCTAATTTCAGTGTGTCCCTACCCTGTTCTTTTAATGATCAGCTGTGTCAGAACACCAGGGAGATGAGTATATGACAAAGCTGTCAGCATTGAAGTTGATTGTGATTTATAACACAATTGGATTAGTTTGTACCTGGAATTACAAATGCCTATGAAAGAAACATTTTACCTTCTAACCTTAAGAAGTAAAGGATCTGACTAATGAAAAAAGACATTAATTTTCCTTCCTTAGGAACTGTATAATAAAAACAAAATACGAGTCAGTGCAGTGGGTGAAATGTCTCCAAAATAAAAAGGGGTTGTTATCTTAACCCCTCAAAAATCTAGAAATTAAAGCCAAAACCTTTGTTATCTATTCAGGTTAATTAGATTTCCTTTAATTCTTAAAAATGAGCTTATTCTTCCATCTGTTTCATTAAATCAATCATTTAAATGCTACTGTAGACTTCCAGAGGTTTAGCAAAAGTACCAAAATAGTATTAGATTAGAGAGAACATCTGAAAGCTTTTAGGACTTCAGAACTCTAGCCTTTCACTTTTGTTACCCTTTTTTGCAAAGCAAAAATAATATTGACCATCTAGAAATGTTAGGGGTCAAAACAGCATACATAAGAAAGAATTTCTCTAATAGAGACCATTTACTCTTCTTACTGTTAGGAAATTAAGAAAAGAAAATTGGTCATCTAGAACAATGGTATTTTTGTAACACAATTCAAATGCATTGTATGCTTTGGATAATTATGGAATTGGCGTGTATTTTTAAGTATTTTAACAAAAAACAAAGTTTGATGAATATATGAGGTTTTAAAATTTTAAACTTAAGATAAAATTTAAATTTACAATAAAACTTAAAAAATAAAATTAGACAATGACTATGATTTACTATTCACTAGGATGACCTTAAAAATCTGCTTGTTAAGATAGCTTATCATGTCATACATATTTGATCAATGTTTCTATATTTATCTCACTTAGGTAATTTACTTACTTAGAGATAGGGACTAGATCTGCAATTTCATTGGTTTAGGAAACTCACAGGGAGTAACATCTTCCTCCAGTGCAGGTGGGTCCCTTCTTGGCAATTTAGAGTTTTAGAGAGTTGCCTAAACATTGAGAGATTAAGTGATTTACCTGGAAGTCACACAGCAAGAATGTGTCACAAGTGAGCCTTGAATGTAGATCTTTCTAACTCCAAATTAGATCTCTCTCCTGATATATACTATCTCTCTTTCTTATATCATATTTAAGCCAAAAACAATAAATAAATAACAACCTTTGAAACAACATCTGAAGCCTTTTGAAGAGATGTGCAGTTGTGTAAATGCTCCTTGAAGAACAACCCATAACTGGATTAAAAGCTTTCTTTTTCTTAACCTCTACAAAACCAAAAATTTAATTGTCTATTTTTTGCCCTGGACCAAGAAAAAAGCCAGGCAGTCAGGGGGAAGGGGGAAGGGGAGGAAGAGGAGAAAGAAGGAAAGGAGGGGAGAGGAAATGGACAGTTAATTAAATCTTTAATCATGTAGAGAATGTTCAACACTGAAATGAACTATTTATCAAATCAAATCATCTCTACCTTAATCTTGTATTACCTTGGGGCACAGAAAGGTTTAGTAATCTGCCAATGCTTACCCAGTTTTTATGGGACAGACACAGGTTGAAGATCTTGTCTCTGAGGCTAGCTTGCTTTACACTCTGCCAGATTGCCTTTCCAATCGTCTTTAAGACATGCAAAATCATGGAAAAGGCAGTCTCTGAAAACTCGTTTGTGCAACACTACAGCCCTGAACACAAACATCTCCCTTCCTCTCCTAGCCAGAACCTCTCTTTCCCCAACCACAAGACCAAGTCTAGTGAAATGCTATCAGATGCTTGACTATCCATGGAAGGGTCCTGAAAATATTTCAGATTTAAAAAGCATGCACCTGGCCAGTTTTCACTTTGTTTTATTGCCTGCAATAACCAATGAAAGAAAACTTGAAATAAACTCAGCATCCTATAAAGATTAAGATGCTGTTATTATTAAGTATCCGGATAGAATTGATGATATTAATAAGAATACTGAGAGAGAAAGGAGATTTATAAGGACGAGGTGTAATAATTTATTTGGTCAACACACATCATTGCACCTGGTACTACACCAATCATTTCCAGACTTCTTGGCTGTTGGATTTGTGTAGCATGGTAAAAAAGAGTGTTGGAATCGAAGTCAGAGGACATGGGTTCCTGACTCTGTCCTTTGTACTTGTGTGACCTATAGTCAATTCGTTTAAGTAATTGTCTTTGGCTTCTGTTCCCTCATCTATAAAATTAGGGGATTGAACTAGATGAGTTTTATTTCCTCTTTTTTTTTTTCATATATCTGCTTTAAGCACTCTTTTCAAAAATGCTAGTATTGCTAACAATGAAACATTGTAGACATTCTTCTTGTTGGTGCTCTGGAATCTCTCCTTAAAAGAATGATACTTTTAAAAAATATTTTATTTTTCCAGTTACATCTTAAGATTTCATTTTGTATGATTTTTAGTTCCAATTTTTCCCCTCCCTTCCTTACTTCCCCCAAGTAAGCAATGTGATATAAGTTATACATATATATTTTGAAAATATTTCCATTTTAGTCAAGCTATGAAAGAAAAATCAAAACAAAAGAAAAACTATAAGAAAAAAAAAGATGAAAATAATATGCTTCAGCCTGCATTCAGTGACTTTAGTACTCTCTCTGGATGAGGATAGCATTTTCCATCCCAAGTTTATTGGAATTTTCTTACATCATGGTATTTCTGAGAATAATTAAGTATGCCAAAGCTGATCATCATACAATGTTACTGTTACTGTGTCCAGTGGTCTCCTGGTTCTATTCACTTCACTCAATATCAGTTCATGAAAGTCCAGGTTTTTCTGAAATCAACCTGTTTCATCCCTTCATATAGAATAATAATATTCCAGTATATTCATATACCACATATTATTCAGCCATTCCCCAAATGATGGACATCCACTCAATTTCTAGTTACTTAAGGCTGATACTTTCAACAGCAGTGCCAACACAGTCTGACAAAAATATAAATTACAGAATATAAAATTCTTAGAAATATACTTAGAGCTACATACACAATTAGAAACAATGACTGCATAAAATCACCTGGGACTATGTGAAATAATAAATTAAATACAAAGACTGAATAATGAGAAACTTGGGCCTACAATTTTTAAAAATAATAGTAGCAAGAATTTATATCTGATTTTAAAGTTGAAAAGCATTTTCCCCATATTATTGCATCTGATTCAGCTGTTATCACCACTTTACAAATAAGGAAATTGAGGCTGAAAGACAGTAAATTACTTTCCCAGAATCACACAGCTAGTAAGGATCTGATGCAGAATTTTAATTCAGGTCTTCCTGACTCTAGGTTCACCATTGTCTTCTTCATCACCTAGCCCAACCAGCTCAAATCAGATAACTTGTAAATTGTTTTAAATGATAGCTATTAATATTTTAAAGAAAAATGGAGTTTCCTCATCTGTAGAATGATGAGAGGGTACACTAGATGATCTCTAGGGTCCCTTCCAGTTCTATGATCTTCATGATGTAAGTAAATTATTTGCATGCTGCATGCTTTTAATTTGATTTTTTTTAGTCTGATATAATTTTAAATTATGATTCTCATTTTCTTTCTTCAGTGTTAACTTTTGCTGTATTCACTACCCAACCAGGTCATCCCTGCCTAGGTACTGCAAGTGGTAATGCAAGAGAGGTAAAGCTACAAAATGCATTGACAGAACCTATCTAACTAGTATAATGAAATTTAGGATTCATGTGTACAATTTAAGGGGCATGGAAAAAACTTACATTATAAGCATCTCTCCACCACTTTAAAATCTCCGTAAGTGATGAAATAATATGAAGAAATATCTGTCTAAGCTAAAAGTTAATTGCAATTCATTTCATTCTTCTTCTGTAATCCCGGCTGATTCTAGACTAAGATCTAGATGGGTTCTAGACTAGGTCCATGGTTTTGTTATTGTTCCCTCTCTTCCAGATATAACACATATAAGTGAAGAATAATAAAGCTTGTCATAGGGATATCCTATGTTTAAATCCCATCTCTTACAATTATTGCAGCTATCAGTGACCTCACGCAATACCTTAAAGGAATTGTTTAGGACTTAGTTAAATCAAGGGCTTCCCACAGAAGGGAACTAACTTAATTAAGGAAATGACAGGTCTTTTCTCTTATTCATATGAAGAATGAATATTTGTGTCATCCCTAGTCTGGGAAAAAAAAAACAAAAAAAACTCTTTCTTATCCAACCATGGCTTCAGATCTGGTAATGGGTAAGCTTATTCCTATATCTTGAATATGCTCATATGCTAGATCTCATATGCTAGATAAGAAAATGGATATAATGACAAAAATGCTGCTGTTTTCCCTTCTAAAAAATGAGAGTAGGGAAAAAATGTGTTATGCACTCATACATATGTGTACCTAATTAAGACAACCAGAAAAGGGAATGAATGGCTTAGATCCCATAAATAATAAGTTACCAATATTACAGCATCAATAATAATGCCATCTGATTTTTCTATTGAGCAACTAAAAATGGCTAATTCTCTTATTTTCTCCTACAAACAGAGAATCACATGCAGGAGAGAATCTTAGGACCTGAGAGTGCCAATGACTAGTCTTTCTCTTCTTCACATCCGTTAGTGCAAACCTGTATCATGAAAAATGGACAATGAAACCCAATATACAAGAATTTAAAAAAAAAAATTGATGGTATCAATTAAAATGTTGAAAGATTTTTGTTTTACTTAAAAAAAAAAAACTCACAAATCTTTCAAAGTTTCCATTAAGTTAATTTCTCCAAAATGGTTTCCAATCTGTGTTTTGTCAATAAGTGACAAAATCAAAATAAAAAATTCTGTCCTTTAAAGAGTTCTGCAGAAACATGTTGCTATAGGTATGAATTAATTCATCTCAAATTTAACTGGATAAAGTCATCCAACAATTAAATTCAACAAAAATTTAAAAATATACCTTCTAGGGGCAGCTAGGTGGTGCAGTGGATAGAGCACCAGCCCTGAAGTCAGGAGGACCTGAGTTCAATGATCTCAGACACTTAACATGCCCTAGTTGTGTGACCCCGGACAAGTCACTTAACCTCAATTGCCTCAGAAAAAAGAAAAAAAAAATATATATATATATACCTTCTATATGCAAGATATTGTTCTAGCTGCTGGGCATACAAAGGCTGTTTTTTTTTTTAATATGCCCTGCCCACAAGAAGTTTAATTATTTCAGGAGATACAGCATCGATCAATTTAGTATTTATTAAATGCTGACTCTGGGTCAGATAGTCTCCTAAGTACTGAGAATGGGAAGAAAGAGAGAAAGAGAAGGAAAGGGAAGGAAGGAAGGAAGGAAGGAAGGAAGGAAGGAAGGAAGGAAGGA
>JAJPUD010000853.1:153298-213231 GCA_023553655.1 Myrmecobius fasciatus | reverse complement strand
AAGGAAGGAAGGAAGGAAGGAAGGAAGAGAGAGGAAGGAAGGAAGGAAGGAGGGGGTGAAAGAAAGAAGGGAGGGAGGGAGGAAGGAAGGAAGGAAAGGAGGAAGTGAGAAAGGAAGGAAGGAAGGGAGAGAGGAAAGAAGGAAGGAAGGAAAAAAAGGAGAGAAAAAGGGAAAAGAAAAAGAAAAAGGAAAGAAGGAAGGAAGGAAGGAAGGAAACAATCCTTGACTACAAAAACTCCTATTCTCCTAGGAGACACACCATCAATCAATCTGATATTAAAAACTGACTCTGGGCCAGGCATTCTCATAAGTGCTGGGGATAAAAAGTACAAAGAATGAAATAATCCTAAAGCTCATACCAGAAAAATTGAGGAGGAGAGAGAGAATACTAACTTCTGAAGAGGTATGGAGTTACAGTCAGACATGATTCTTGAACTGAACCTAGAAGGAAAAGCAGCAGAAATATAATGCTATGTGTATATTTTAATTAAAAGAAGACATCTAGTCAATGACTAGGTGGGACTAATGGAAAAAATAAATAGGAAAATAGTCCAGATCTTCTCATATAACATTTATAAATTATGATAAATATCACTGATCTTTCAAAGGAACAATTAAATTATTAAACTGAACCATAGTGTCAAGCAACTCAAAAAAATATCCTGGTGCTTGGTGGATGGAACTTACCTTTGGGAAGTTCTTTGAAAATATCACTAGGTGTCAGCACTGGGTTATTGCTCTCCAATTTCTAAACTGTCATATACATAAGAAATATAGGCAAGCACGATGGGGAAAATCTTTGAGGAGTCACCATTAACTTTTACAAGAATTATAGATTCAAAAAACAAGACCAGGGCAACATGTAAATGCAATGTTGTGTGCATTTCAAAAGGAAGAGGTATTTCCACCAATAGTTATCCACTCCCATTTCTGATGTGAGTCAACTCTAAGCTGATTGAATTAACAGTGTGACAGTGCCAAATTTAGCCTGCTGACCTTTTAGTATTGCAAATAAAACCCTTGGCAAATTGTATTTAGAAGTTGTCCCATAATTACATGACATTAAAGACCATTTGACTCATGGAAATTTGGGAAATGATATGGTTAGTTTGCTGATAATACCTTTCCCCCTTGCTTCTCTTTATCCTAAGAAACTTCTTTTATGAAAGAAAACAAAATCTATACTTCCCTATAGTTTTATCCCTGCATGGAATAAAAATTATCCAGGTAGTAAAAATAGAAATATAGAAATAATAGAGGTTTCAGACAAATATGAATTCACATAGCAATTGCTTAAAATTTAAGTAATGGCTAGTTGAATTAAATTTTTCATGAGCTATTAGTACTTGCTGTAACAGTTTTTCACTTTTTTTAAGTGTTATAAAATTATATGTAAGATGCCAACTGGTTTTGATACAAGAAAATCTGGTTATAGCCCCGCCTTTGCTATAGAATGGTTTGTATGATCCTAGGGAAGTCACCCTCTAAATAGACTGCAGGGTACTTTTAAGACTATGAGTTGCAGAGAAAGTACTGACCTGCATTGGTAGAGGGAGTTTCCTCTTCTGTAAGTTCTATCACTGAAATCACAGGCCCATTCATTATATCTATTTGAGGGATTTGCCCTTTGCTCTTAAAGTCAGAAAACTGTTGGCAAAAAGAGTCCAGTTATTTCTGAAAGGAGAATGCCAAAGTTCACATAATTCTATCATCACAAAAGGGATTTTTTAATCAAACTAAAGAAGATGTAGCAGAAGCTAATAAACTCTTAGAAGACATATAGCAAGAAATCAGTGAGGCAAAAATGGAATATAAGCAGAATTCTTGCAATAGAATTTGCATTGTTGACAGATAAGAAAAGGTAAAATTGAGATGACTTTCTAAGATTACCACTATTTCCAAATTTTCTGTTCTAATCATTTAGTAAACTGGGCCATCTAATCATTTGAGAAATACATTATAATCAATCTGTTGAACAATTCAAAAAGTACATTACAAAACCCATGAAATGCTATATTATTTAATTATTATTTTTCAAAGCACAGAAAGCCTAGAAAGTACCTATGCTCAAGGCACTATAGAGAGATAAAAAGATAGATAAGTGGGGAGATAAAAAGTTCTGTCTTTTTATCAGACCCTCACGATTTCTCTAAAAGCCTTTGCACTAGCAGTTCTCCATCTCCAGATATTCCACCTAAGTACCTCCTTATCTTGGAATTCATCCCTTTAGGGTTTAAATTAGATCCTGCCTTCAACTTTTGTTTTTGTGGCCCCAGTGTTAAATAAATTCTTGTTGAATTGAATTGAATAAAGCATTAGAAGCCTTTAAAAAAAGTGCTATATATAACAATTTTTTTTCTTTGTTACAATTTTTATATATTCTTTGTCTTATTTCTTATAAGTCTAATTTTGTTCTTTCAAGCCTTGGCTCTAAGTTGATTTGCATAGTTTAATCAGGTCACCCGGTCAGGCTGGAATAAAAATTTCTTCCCCATTCATCCCATTCTAAATTCTCTCTTCTACTACCGTCTTGTGATTAGAAAACCTGAGTTATCTTACATTCTTATCAGTTTGGGGTTCTTCCACTTATACCAAATCACTGTAATCAACTCAAGTAAATTTTTTGTTGAATTCAAGGAAAACTCCCCTCTTCTGGGATTTAACAAAATACAAGCAAAGACTTGATTTCTTTCATTTAAACTGAGTGATTCAGAAGAGTAGGGTCCCATTATACCAGATTGTTGCTTCTGCTAGGATATATGTGTGGGGAACAAGGTGTTGTTTGGAGGGAGAGAGGGACTTTGTAACAGCCTCACAGACATGGGCTGAAAACAGATGAGCTCCTGCTCACAAGGGACCTTCTCATCTTCTGGTCATTGACGTCTTTGACAAGTCTTCAATCAGGTGTTCTGTAACCACAATGCACTACTGATTGAAAAAGAGGTTTGTCTTTATCAGTCCCCCTTTCGCCCTTCTTGATCCATCACTTTTTCTTCCAAGGGCCTTGCAGGAATGATGAAACTCTTTGAAAGATCTTGTTTTATTTTCCTACCCAGGACCTCATCTTTTTTTTTTTTTTTTTTTTTTTTTTAGGATTTAAATACTGATTGCCTTTTGATCATCCTTCATCAAATTTCTTCCTCTTCTATGTGCTTATAAATATCAATGCCAGAATCTCATTAATGGACTAAATTATTGTGGAAGGAAGGGTTATCCCTTACGAATTGATTCTTTCTATATCCTAGAAATTTTATTTCATCTTTCATTCAGTTTCCTTAAACCTATCATTTTTTTAATAATCACAACAATAGTTAGCATTTATATAACACTATAAGATTTGTAAAATTCCCTATAAATATTATCTTATTTTATCCTCACAACCACTCTGAGAGGTAGATACCTATTACTAAGTTGGTCATTACAAAGGACATACAAAGAATACATTTTAAGAATTTTAACAAAGAAAAAAAAAGTGGCTATATAGAGTACTACTTTGTTTAGGCTTCTAACGCCTTTAGCTTTATTCAGTTCAAATCACTGAAAATCTATTTAATACCTACTATGTGCCAAGGACTGTCTTAAGCACTGGGGCCACTAAAAATTAAAGTTGAAGAAAGGATTTTATTTAAATCCAAGAGGGGTGAATTCCAAGATTATTATACGCATAAGGAGAGTGTCCTAGGAATGGGGAACAGCTTGTATAAAAGCACATAGAGAAACAGTGAGGGCCTGCTTAAAAATTAGGTAGAGCTTATTTACCTATCCCTATTTTATAGATGAGGATATTGAGGCAGAAATTAACTGACTTGCCCATTTTGTAATTGTCTTGAATTTAAGTCCAAAACTCTATCCATTATCTCTCATATCTTCTTGAAAATCTTTTCAGGAAATTTTTCAAAAGTAGCCAGTGAAGGACAGGGATTTCATAATCAAGGCAATAAAAGCACTTTTTAAGACCACCTACCTAAGCTCCATAATTTGCAAAAATACTAATATCTTGCCAATTGTCACAAGCCCAAAGTCAATACCAACTAATAAGTTATTTCAGGGATATAGATTTTATTTCTTTAGCTTCTGTTCAGGTCAAAAAAGAGAACAAGCTACTAAAAATGAAATTTGCATTTGTCAGCTTTCAGATTTTCATTTTCAAAGCTGCCTTAATGAATCCTCCAGTGATTCTTTATGAATTCATTTCAGCACTTTGGTGGATCTGATATTTATTGGTATAGGAGCTCCCTCTGCAGATGCAGATCATAACTGCACTCTACCTCTTTCCCTTCTCATTACCATTTCCTTTCCCTCTTCCTCCATCCCACTCCAACCTGAGCCGACTATTTTCATGAGTTTCTCTGATGGAAAAACTCATCAAGCAGCAGCAACTCTAAGGGTGAACTTTTATAAAGACAGTCCTCAGACATGGGGCCTAGTCTACTGCTATCCTCTGCTTAGAATTTTTTTTTTTTTTTTTTGCTAGGACCTACCTCCACTGGGGCTTCATTTACATAGACTTTGGAAACCCAGGTACACTTCAGTAGAGGATATAGAATATTGGTCTATGCTTGGTCTTCAGAAAGTTAATTTTTAAATCACATACACATATAATAATGTATAAACTACTTAGAGTACTTGTATTATTTTTGCCTATCCAGGAAGAATAATACAAAATACACTAAGTAGTGTACACATTTTATGTACATGTTAATAAAAGTTAAGTTTAAAAAAATTGAATTTCACAGGAAAGAAACATTCTTATTTATCTATCATATTTTATAAATCAACTTTTAATTAAAGGAACTTTTAACATTGTTCTTCCCATCCATACCATTAGGACCAAGTATCCTAAACCAAAATAAATCTCATTTCCTGAATTATTTGCTGCTCATAACTGCACAAAAGGGAAGAGGGGTCTTCTCACACTTCTTTCTAATATTTTCAGTTCCTGCCCATTTGCAAAATAAAATGAGCATCTTTATCTTTCCCTCTTACCTCCTAAGGGTCTTTTCACCTCTATCCATGAGCCTTCAAAATTTCATCTACTGTAGGCTACATGCATTTATAATGGCACTAATAATTCAAAAATAATATCCTCTGTCCTCACCTAAAAACTCAGATTCCTTAAGCAATATTCCTTATCTTTTTTTTTTTTTAATATTCCTTTCCTATTGTCACAAGAAAATCATTCTTCTAGAGCAAGAGTTCTTAACCTGAGGTCAGTAAACTTGGTTTTTAAACTTTGGGTTTTGATAATTACATTTCAATGTCATTGATTTCCTTTGCAATCTTTTGCATTTATATACATTAAAAAACAATATTATGAGAAGGGGACCATGACACTAAAAAGGTTAAGAGCCCCTATAATCTGACCAACATCTTCAGTTTAATGTTTGATTCTCTCCTCTGAAAAATTCTTTTAAGAGTATTACATTTTTCTCTTTTAAGAGCTACAAATAACAGATCTCTAACAATTTGGATGCTCCTATTTCATGAGCTTCCGGGTGAAAGAAGGATTTACTTGAATAATATTAAAGCATCTACTTTTAGTTTAACTTTGTCATGTTTGTGATGCAGGTTAATTTGCTAATGACTGGTTTATTTTATCTTGGCCTATAGAAAATGGATAAGTATTTAATTCAGACTTAAGGGGACATCTGGTGGTTGGTATCTCTCCTAGATTGTTAGAGGAGTAGTTTTTGTACTGTGGAATGGTAGTGAACACAAGGTATTGTCCAGTAAGCAAGTTTCTGTTCTGAATTTCTCTTGCTCTCAATTTCCAAAGTCAGACATTTATTAGTCCCTCATATATCTGTAAGTCTTGTAAAGATCAATATAGTTGCCACAATACAACAAATTGGTTAATTCAAGTTCCTTTAACATCAGGTCCTTTCTATAAAGTGATATCCAAAAATAACATTCATTTTCTGTAGATGAAGAAAGCTAGGAAGACTTACTAGTGAGCTGAAACACTGAACAACTATTGAAAGTTAAAAAGGAGGAATCATCAATATAAGGATTTCAAATATGGTTATTAGAAATGGCTATAGAAATATTTATAGACATACTTTAAAATGGAAACCTTAAAAAGTACAATGGTAGTCCTGCCTAAAAAAGAAAGAGAAGGTTAAAAATAAAGTTGGCATAATATTAAAGACACTATAGGAACAGAGGAGGAAGGACATCTGTACCAGAATTAGAGAAGCTAGGGCTTTCAGAGTGAAGATGCATAGAAAATGGAGAACAAAAGGAGAGCTACCTTGGTCAAGTTTTATATTTCTGGTAAATGAAGTAAGATGCAACTTCCTTGAGGGTAAGCACTGTAAAATTTTTCTTTGTTATCTCAACACCTAATGATGCCTTTGGTCCAGAACAGGGAATACATTAACATAGAATAAGAAACATGTGGAAATTCCCTATACCAATATAGATTTTAGCAACTGGTTTATTATACTTTATGTCTCAAAGTTGCTTTAGAATGTGGTGATTAAGTGGCTTCAGTCCATTTGTCTTAGAGGTCTTAACTCAATGTTCTGAATAGAACCATTCTCCAACTCACTTGAGCTAACATAAAAGGCACTCAGCCAGATCCTTAAAATATACCGAAGATTCTTATTAGTTTTAAAGGAGGTCTCTGCATTTGGGACCTACTGTCAATTTTAGAACGTTGGGGGTTAAACTTTTTTTTAACAGCTGCTCTTGAAACTCAAAACCAGGCTGATCCAGGTAGTTGCACCTAAAATACCCTCCCCATTAAGTATTAACCATATTTGCTAATCAGAAATTTACCATTACCCTAAATCTTCAGCGTGAAAAATCTGACCCTTAAGCAGCATTTTAATTTACCCACTTCTAAAGAAACACAAACCCTCCCAAATGGATAATATTCAATGAAAGATCCTCCCCTTGATGATAATAGACTGGAGAAGTGCTGACAAGCTTCAGTCACACTATAGCTGACCACTCCCAAGCCCTATCTGATCTCCTAAAATAGCTCTTAAGATAGACCCAGGAAGAAACAGATCCTTTTTTCCCTTTGCCCTAAGAAAGCTAAAGAATCTCCAAGGGGAGTGGCCACTTCCTTCTGATACCTGATCCAGGCTGTGAAGTCACAGCTTCCCCATAAATAAGAAGCCTTGTGAGAAGGAGGACTCTACTCAGGGACAGGAACAGCCTTCAGCTCAACTCCCCAGCTTCTCAACATCATCATGGTGGGTCTGACCAAGAAATTATTTATTAGTCCCTTATTGAACTGCTAGTGAGACAGGGAAGAAAAACAGGCAAGGAAGTTGCAATTAGGTTGGGGAGACTGGGTGAAGGATGGAGAAGGGCAAGAAGGGGTGGAAGGGAAGCAGCGAAGCATGTCAGATTTCTATTTAACTCGAGGTTAAGGCAGTGGGAAAGGGCCATTTTTAATTGTATTGAGTTGCTTCATCCAACCATATATTCTTGGGTTTGTCCAATAGTCACCACGATTAAATGGAATTACATTTGCCAGGCAGGATGAAGGCCATTTGTATCTAAAGTCAAGAGCAGCCCTCACTAGAAAACCATCTGTCCTGAAATTTGATCCTATGATACTAGTAGTTACTATATGGATAAGTCCCTTTAATGCACTGGATTTATTATCAGTCTGAATAGAAAATGTTTTAGTTAAGCAATGATAATGCTTCAAAACATCTTAATGCTGCATGTCTAGGGTAAAATCTTAATTGAACTCAAACATTTTGTTATTCTAGGGAGCATTTATTTAGCATTTGATTAAACACCGATTCACTATTTGAGTGAATCAGATGCCATTTCTCTTCAGTTGTCTATTTTACACAGTCTTAAAATTTTCAGATTTAAAGGTTACTTCTACTCCCAAGGTGGTCCTTTTCAGGTCATAGCAACCTGCCTCAGTGCAGACTACCTTTATCATCTCTGTGTTTAGAAAACAAAATAGGAGAATACTCTTGATTCTGTCAATGCATTTTCAACAGTTATTAGCTCTGTCTTTTTTTTTTTTTCCCTTCGTCTCTTCACTGCAGTCCTTCAGTGCTGACCAGATTGCTGGTAAGTGAAACAAAATCTCAGTTTCTCTAGGACTAGGGTGAAATGATAATATCTCACCTCCCTAGTCCTAGCTCTTCACTAACCTTCCAGGCATTTTGCTTTGTGCTGTTCCTATTAATATCTATGCTACATGGGAAATGCAAAGAATGGGCTTATTTGGGAGCCTACTCTAAAATAGACCCATGGAATCAACTAGATAATACAGAAATATCAGGAACCTTCTTGGTTAAACAGTTCTTTGTGGTTAATGTCTTTCTAACAGATCGAGTTTTCTAAAGAGCAACAGGATGGTAAGTTAAATCAGATTGTTGTTACTATGGGTGCCCTCTTCAAAAAGGCATGTGGAAAAACTGACTCTCAGGAAGAGTTAATCTCTCCCTAATTACCCCCTTTAGGCTTGCCTACCATAATAGGTAGCCTGAGCTTAAGTCTTCTCTAAATATAAACATTTAACAAGAGTGAGAGTCTTAGGTTTGTGAGTTGCAGCCAAAAGGTCTTTAGGTGGACAAAAAGGAAATGTTCTCAGTTGGTAGTGATACCTGATATATTGATTTGTTTTTAATAAATTAAAGCTAATTGTCCACAGTATCTACCAAAATTATTTGGCTACTAAACTAGTTAATTTAGTCATCTAAGACCTCAAAAGAATTCTTAGGGGATCTAACTTGTTAATTTGACTGCCTAAAATTACTCAGAGAAATAGAACCATTGGCTTATCACTATTTCCTTTTTCATCTTATAATAATTATTTCTATGCCTTAACTGAAAAAAAAAATGAGGTCAAGTTGTATTGTTTATATGGAAAGTCAACATACATTCTATCAGGCTATGTTTGATGTTAAATAATGGCCATGTCCTTCATATAAACAGATTGACTAAAACATTCAAGATTTAAGTCAATGAACATTAAGAAAGTGTATATTGTGTTCCAGACATACAATGCTTGGTTCTTTTAGAACAGAGAGAATAAGAGCATTCTAAGATCTTCCCTTTTTGGTTCAACAGATCCATTTCTTGCTTTTCTCTACAAATATGTCTTATTTTTTTTCTTGAAAGAATTTTGTCCAACAGGAATATTAATATCCTTATATACTCCTACTTATATAAGGATATACTACTCCTTGACAATTCTTTTATCATATTTTGTATTTTGGTATTTTCAGGGAATTAATACATTTTTATCCTGGAAACCCAATGAACCTGTAAAATTGGTGACATCCTACCCTATGTATAAGTTAGAATGACTAGTCACACTGCTTAATTTAAAAAACTTATTTATTAAAAAAGAAAAAGACAAAAAAGTCTCAAATCTAGGTCTGAAAAAAATATTGATGTTTTTGTCAATTCAAACAGAGTAAGGATCATCCCCAGAAAAGTTACAAGAGCATTTACTGAATGACCATAACTGATGGTCTTGTAAAGACATCAAAGAATCTGATATACAAGCTAACTAGAATTTTAGAACAATGTGGTATAAAACATAGCAGACATTTTTAAAAAAATCACTGGGGGATTCTACTTCCTTTTTCTTCCTCTCAGTAAAAATTTCACTTTGTTTTCTTAAGACACTTCAATTAAATAGATGGTTTGGTCTTTCTATACTCCTTTCTCCGGTGGTCCTCTAACTTGCAATCTAATTACTATTATATCATTATAGGGCTAAACTATGGAACAATTAAAACCCATTTAGGAGACAAAAGGATTAGGTTGGCATTTAGTTGCTTCATTCTATCTGTTAAACTTGTTTTAAATTTCAAGAAAAAGAAAGACATTATTTTAAGGGGGCTTTTTTTTTTTCCTTTCATGCCTGGAAGTTCAAACTTAAGAATCGTAAATGTTGTGAAAGCTACATAGATCTGTTGATATAATTTAGCTTTGAAAGTATCAGGATTGAGCACTGAATGTAACCTAAAAAATGTAACCAGAAAATATGTAATATTTACAACATCTGAAGACCTTCTGGTTCTTCTAAGTCCTAGATTCTTAAAGAGTTTAGCCTTGCTTAAGATTTTCAACTAAAGCAAGTTTTCTTATCCAAGAAGGAAACTGATGAGGGAGAGAGCCTGTTTTTGGTCTCAGCATTTAAAGTAGAGAGGATTAGCTTTGAAGCTATCCTGTTACAATCCATAAAATCTTCCTGCATCAGCAGTTTGACTAGGGTGATAGTCAACCTAAGCAGACTGTATATGGAGGACTAAAACCAGTACCAGAAGACTCCAATTTCACAAGTCCATTAAGGAAGATGAAAGAGAACATGATGACTCATGACTTGTGGATCATCTATCAACGCTTGTAGTGTGTTCTCTTAGAACTGGCCACGGAAATGTTGAGTCCTTATTGTAAATGCCACACAGTGCAATCTACTTTAAAATTGTAGTTTCATATTAAAGGAGTAAAAACTCTTAATCGTTGGCCAGTGAATGGTCCTAAACTAATGATCTTTTAGTTTGGCAAGAGGATGATTATCCAGACAGAGGTAAATTTCAAGGTTAAAGGATGGTATTCACTTCTTTCAGAAATGTATTGTGTTTTTTGGTGACATTCATATATGCCAAAAAATGCTTCTTGTCCTTTTTTCCCATCTCCAAAAATGTATTCCTGAACTGTGTCTTCCATGACAACCTGTTCCAGTCCTCTCTTGACATAATTATGGCTCTAGCTTACCACTCATTTCTTTATCCAGTCAATACTATATTCAAGCTCACTTTTTCTGGAGATTGGGAGTTAAATTTTTAAATAGAGCTGCCTATGAAATCAAATGATAATACTGAGTAGAATAGCTGCTGGAGGCACTATGATGCATAGAACAAAGGGCCTGGAATCAGGAAAATGAGTTCAAATTTAGCCTCAGATACTAATTATGTGACCCTGGGCAAGTCACTTAATCTTTCTGCCTTGGTTTCCTCAATTATAAAATAGGGATAATAATAGCAACCATTTCCCAGAGTTATTGTGAAGATCAAATGAGATAACATATGTAAAGTGCTTAGAACAATGCTTGACACATAGTAGGTGCTATGTAAATATTAATATTATTACATAATTTAGTATCCTTGAGACATACATCTGATGCTGGAATATATTTGTTATACAATAAAGGAATAAAATGCAGGGGAAAAACATTTAGCTCTATGGCAACCTAAATCAGTTTGACTTGGATACTTTGACTTGGGGATTTTTAGGCTTCTGAGTTTATCACTTGTCTTCAGGAAAACTATTGTCCTATTGAACTTTAATTAGTGAAAGGAAGTAAGACCTTAAGAATCCTGTGGGTTTATCATGAAAATTTTTACTTAGATTTTACATAACTAAAACTAGTCAACTACTTAGTCAAAAAGAAAAGGAAGAAAGAAAAAGAAAGGAAAAAAGCAAGAGAGAAAAAGAGAGAAAGGAAGAAAAAGGAAGGAAGGAAAGAGAGAGACAGAGACAGAAAGGGAGACAAGAGAGATTAATGATTAGTAATAATGAAATGAGTCCAGGATTCCCGAGGTCACCTGTAACAATATCTCAACATTGTACAACACTTCGAGCTTAACAAGTGTTTGCCTTATAGAGACTTTGTAAGGTTGACAATTAAAATACTATTTTGTCTTTACTATATCCATTTTATAGATGTGGAAACTGACACTCAGTGAAATGACTCAGTTTTGTCTCATAGCTTGTAAATGGCAGAGCCAGAAGAGGAGTCTATTGCCCTTTAAGAGAAATGAACCATAACTGTTCATCAAAACAGCAAAGATAGATTAAATGAGCAAAAAAGTAAATATGGCATGAATTGCCTTTTTTCTGAAATAGATAAAGGGGATTTATGAAGAGAGGTTTCAAAAGCAGTTTTGTAATCTCTGGAGGCAATGACAGATAAGGCAAGTAAGAATATAATGAGAACAGTGATAGTATTTGCTAGTTGGAGCAAAGAATATTTAAGAAAAAGAGACCTAGAAGTTTTTAAAGAATTAAAACTGTCAGTCTAGCTTGGCCAGAAACATACATGTCATTTTTAACTGATAGATCTGTGGTAAGAAGGAGTCCCTGAATAATGCATCTTCTCTCTTCCTACAGATTTCAAGGAGGCTTTCCTCCTCTTTGACAGGACTGGAGAATGCAAGATCACATTAAGCCAAGTTGGTGATGTCCTGCGTGCTCTAGGTACCAACCCAACCAATGCAGAGGTCAAGAAGGTTCTAGGAAATCCCAGCAATGAAGGTAGGTAATGAAAGCAACATCTCAGAGAAATTGAAAACCTGTATATTCAGGTCATATCAGGTTCCATAGCCTAGGTTTAAGTCAGAATAACTTACTTCTTTGTACTTCTCCATTGAAATAGTAAGATGGTCATAAATGACGCGGAGAGATGCTAGATCTATGATTTTATCAACTTAGGGAATTATTTGTTTAAAAATTCCTTGCCACAACACAGATTAGCAACATTTATGACTATTTTAGTAGCCCAAGACTGAGGTTAAGTCATGTGGAATGTGTGCAGGACTGGAATTCAGCTTGTTCTAATTCAAAGGCTGGTTTTCTCCCCCGACACTACATTGCTTCATTCTTTATTCATTCTACAGCAATGGGAACGCAGTGGCTTTGGTCACTCATGCAGAAATTTTTAAAAAATATTTTTAAAATCTCCATCTGCACTCAGTATATACTTTTGCAATCTCCAAAGAATCTATGATGAAATAAAGAGTAGAGAAGGTCAGACTTGATAACAATAGCTTCCATTTGTAGAAGATTTCAATGGACTTGGAAATTTGAATTCAAATATATTTTTGTACTTTTACAAGTAAAATGTTGTAAAAATTAGTGAGTAATATGTTTTGCAAAATCCACATTCATTTATTGAGAAATCAGTCCTTCAACAGTGATATTCAGACATTAGCACAGAGTAGGCATTTAGAGCAGTGAGGTGACCCACTGGATAGAGCACCAGCACTGGACTCAGGAAGACCTGAGTTAAAGCCAGCCTCAGACACTAGCTATATGACCCTGAGCAAGTCACTTAATCCTGTTTACCCCAGTTTCCTCATTTGTAAAATGAGTTGGAGAAGGAATCATCAAATTACTCCAAGGTAAAACACTTTACAAACTGTTATAAATGCTAGCTATTATTATAAATTATTTTTTTGCTATTCAGTTATTTTTCAGTTGTTTCCAAGTTTTCATAATTCTATTTGGGGTTTTCTTGGCAAAAATCCTGGAGTAGTTCACCATTCCATCCTCCAGTTCATTTTTATAGAAACTGAGGCAAATAGGTTAAGTAACTTGCCCAAGGTCACACAAATAGTGTCTAAGGCCAGATTTCAACTCAAGAAATGGTTCTTTCCAACTTCAAGCCCTGTACTCTCTATTCTCTGCACCACTTAGTTGCCCCAGGAAAGCACTTTACAAATTTTTGAGTGTTTTATTATTGTAAATTATTATTACAAATACTAGCTATTAAATCACCATTATATTCAGATTTTTTTCCTCTCTTTTTTTTACCTCAAACCTCCCCGGGATGAATTTTATGAATTTTATCAAGTTAATCATGCTAAAAATATCTAGAGCATGAGATAAGGTGAGAGAATAGTGGTAAAAAATCTTATTTTTAAAATGCCTTTTTTTTTCTAATTAAACATCCATCTTTAACCATGGAATGATTAGATTAATGTAGCTCATTTCTTCAGCATTCAAAACTGAATCTGTTTTAATCTTTGCTCTTCAATTTAATTTCCATCTTAAGAGAGCACTCTGGAGGAGGGAAAATATGGTTTATATGTAGAAATAATTTCCTTCATCTGTATATAAATGACTAAGCCATTTTAATATCTTGTCATGGTCAGGTGGGTACTCAAAGTCTGGAGGATATTACAGATTGTTAAAATATATCCAAAAAAAACCCTCTCCCATCTACAGAATTTTGGACTTCAAGAATTAAGTCCAGACTTATATTAGACTTAGACTTAAAGCTAGAAAGAACTTTTAAGGTCAGCTAGTTCAACCCTCTCATTTATAGGTGAGAAACAAAAGATAGAAAAGTGGTGATTTCCCTAAAGGTGGATGGTGATAGAACTAGAATCTGAACTCAGATCTACCATTTTCTTTCCACTGTACCACACTGCTTCTTAACCTCCTAATACCTTCCTTCTCTACTTTTTTCTTCAATACCTTTAAGAAGAAAATACTTGGCATAGCAAGCTGGCACATAGTAGGGACTTAACAGACAGCATCATTAAAAAGTTCCATTACGAATTCACTCTATTCCAATTTTGTTTTTGAAGTATTATGTGTTTATAGCATCTCAGCAGACTTTTATATTGCTTCCCCATTTAAAAATAATCTCCTATTTAAAAGTTTATAATTTTAAGTGTAGATTAAATATTGTGTGGGGACTTTTTTAGTTCCCTTATCTACAAACTTGAACAGCTGTTATAGATAGCATAATAGAATAGGGTCATCCTTTGTACCCAGAATTCTGAAACCCACATTAAGCTGAAGAGCTGATAGACTCTGGAGGGTTCATAAATCTCAGAATGGTGACATTTCTTTCAGAGCTGAATGCCAAGAAAATTGAGTTTGAGCAGTTCCTGCCCATGATGCAGGCTATTTCCAACAACAAAGACCAGGGAAGTTATGAAGACTTTGTTGAAGGGTTGCGTGTCTTTGACAAGGAAGGCAATGGTACAGTCATGGGTGCTGAACTTCGCCACGTGCTAGCTACCCTGGGTAAGTACCCCTGATTTCTTGAGGCCATCATAAAGGCTGGCCATGAAGAAAAAAGAGGGAAATTGGTTAAGGGAGACTTAATCAGTACAAGGAAGGGGAATGTTCCAAATACAATTGATGACTAGCAACAAGGAGAAAAAAATCACTGAGAACTTTAGCCAGGCTCAAAATTTATTTTTAGGTTGTCAGAACTTCCAAGAGGCAGATCTTAGAGGATAGAATAATAGAATTCTAGTAATCTTAATTTGTAAGAATATAAATGCATTGTGTTTTTATTCTAATATTCAAAAATATTTATGTTTTCTTACTCCTAAAAACTAGAATGGAGAAGAGTAAGTGTATGAAGGTTCTAGATAAGTAATTTCATTAGTATCTAGGAAATCCCAATGTGGAAAATTTTTTTCCTAATCTACATTAGATATTCCTCTATAATTTAGAAAATTGTCTGGGACCTTAAGAGGTTAAAAGACTTGTCCACAATCACATAACCAGATTTGTCGAAGGCAGGTCTTGAATCTAAGTCTTCCTAACTGTAAGACTTTAACATTATCCACTTACCTCTAAAATTAGCATTATTGAATAAAGCTAGAAAAACTGGTTGGGATGCATTAGAAAACTGCGTTGTTTCTAAACAGCTGTAAACTTTTTCTCTTCCAGGTGAAAAGATGAAGGAAGAGGAAGTGGAAGCCCTGTTGGCAGGTCAAGAAGACTCCAATGGCTGCATCAATTATGAAGGTAGGCTCTGGAATACTCTTTTTTGTTGGCATGATAATGATAATAGGTATTATTTAATAGATAGCCCTTTAAGGTTTGCACAAACTTTTACAAATATCTGATTTGATCCTCACAACAATCCTGGGAGGTAGGCGCCATTTTATAGATGAAGCAATTGATGCAGAGATAAAACATTTCTTACTTCATGGTGGGTCTGACTAAGTCCTCTGAATGGAAAAACGACTAATTTCCCTGGGACTCATTCTTCCCATGTAATTTACTACATAATAATAAATTGTATAATTTATTACTTTCAAGAGCCATTGGGATGTCAAAGGAAAACAACTAAAAAAAGGATCCCCAGGTCATTAAGTGGAACCCCTGTGGCAAACATATGAGAGAAAAAAGGCAAGAGTCACACAGGCTGGGCAAGCATTGATTCCAATGGGTTTCAGTCTGCATGGTTGCAGGGAACATCCAAATTCAGGACACTCCAGAGCCATTTGAATATTGACTATAAAAGACTAGGTTAGGGCTATATAATTACCAGGTAAGATCCTAATCTTGAATTTGAAATTTTTGCACTCTAAGTTTAAAAAAAAATCTTTCTTAAAATGGCAAAGTATCTTCCTGGGACAGCCAGGGAGCAGTGACTATTACACTGGATTTGAAATCAGTACCACCTATTTTCATGAGTTCAAATCTGGCCTCTTTCTAGCTTTGTGACCCTGAGCAAATCATTTAATTAGGTTGGATTCAGTTTCTTCTTCTGTAAAATGAGCTGGAGAAGGAAATGGCAAATTTCTCCAACATCTCTGCCAAGAAAACCCCAAATGGGGTTAGGAAAGAGTCGGCCACAACTGAACAAGTCTTCCTACTAACTACTTTAGAGGTATAATGAAGCAGCTATGTCTGAATATAACCCAATGCTTATTTCAAAATAAGAAAGTATCTTGGTGATCATCTAATGCAACATCCCCCAAAATCCTCACTACAACATATTCCAAAAGTGGTCATTCAGACCTGCTACCCATCAAGAGCACTCTATCTCACTTTTGGCTAGTTCTAATTGCTAGGAAGTATTTTTTTTCCTTTACATCAAGCTTAGATTTGCCTTTCAACAACTCCTGCTATTGCTGTTAGTTCTTCTTTCAGGGGCCAAACAAAACAAGTGTAATATTTCCTGTACTTGCAGACAGTTATTGTCTCTTCTTTTCTCCAGGATCAATATTCTCAGTTCCTTTAAGAATTCCTCTTTTGGCTCAGACCCAAGGATCTTTCACCATTCTAATGGCACTTCCCTGGACATTCTCCCATTTATCAATGTCATTCTTGAAAAATCATATCTAAGACAGAATATAGTGCTCCAGCAGTGGCCTTATTAGTGCAAGAATAGAGTGGGATTCTTACTTGATTTCATTACCATTTTTGGCTCCCATAGGACACTATTGAATCATATTGAGCCTGGAGGCCAATTAAAAATAAAAACAACCCAGATCTTTTTCAGACAACTGCTTTCCAATCATACCTCCCCAATCTAATACATATAAAACTGATTTTTTTTCAGAGCCCAGGTATAATATGTTACACTTATCCCCATTAAATTTCATCTGAATAGATTCAACACCATTTTATAGTCTGCCAATATTTTTTTGGATCTTGATTTTCCCCTCCAGTGTGTTATTGATCTCTCACAGATTTGTGTCATTTGCAAACTGGATGAGTCTGCCATAATTGCCTTTATCCAAGTCATTATAAAAATGTTGAACGGTACAGAGCTACTCTACTAGAGTCCTTCTGCCAAGAAGCATTAATGACTGTTCTTTGAGTCAGGCTATTCAACCATTTACAAATCTAATTGCATTATCACCTAGCCCTCATTTTTCCATATTTTCCACAAGAATAGCAGGAAAGCTGTGTTTATTAACTGCTTGAATCTTGAAGACTGTATCACCTGTAGCCTTCTTATCTGATAGTTTAGTAAATTTCAAAAAATGGAAATAAGTTTGACCTGGCTTTATTTGTCCTTGATGAAGTCAGGCTGGCTCTTTGTAGGGGCCTCTCCTTTTCTAGATGTTAACCGACAATCTCTTACTTCCTAGAAAAGTTTTAGACTCCGTTATTAAATTCCAGCTTCTGGCCTATATTTTGCAGACTTTGTTCTTTACCTTTTTATTTTTTTTTTAATTTGGACATTTACCTTTATCCAATACTGCAGGACCTATACTATTTTCTGCAGTCTCTCAGGTATTCAAGTATATGACAGTGACTCAGTGATCACACCAATTAGTATTTTCATTAACCAAGAGTGTAACTTGTTTACTTGTTCAACACTTCATAAGCACCTACTACCTACCAATGGATAATCAAAGACATATATTATCCCCTGACCTCAAGGAGTTTATATTCTATTTGAGGAAATATACACACTGATTAGCAATAAATGAATTTCCCAAGGGGAGAGTGCTAACATATGTTAGGTCTCAGAAGCTAACTTTTGGTTGAATCTAGAACCAGCGATTCAGAAAGGCAAAGATTCAAAGGGAAGGTGTTTCTCTTTGCCAAAGTCCAGAGGAAGAGAATGGAATGTCACATCCAAGGGATAAGTAGCTCAGTTTGGTTGAAACATTGTGAAGGAAAATCCTGTGTAATAAAACTGAGAAAGAAGATTGGAGTCAAATTTTGAAGGGCTTTAACAGTCAAGAATAAGAGTTCACATTTCATTCTAGAGATAAGAAGGGATCATTAGAATTTTTTGAGGAGGGGAGTGACAAGATTAGACCACCAATTCAGCCATATTGACTTGACAGTTACATGGAAAATAGACTGGAAAAGTATGAAACATGACTTGAAGTCTTGAAGGGAAGCTAAGTGATCTCTGATTATCTCCTCACTATCTTATCTTGGGTATTAATTCTTTATTAATCATTTGTTTGAACATTTGTTCTATTTTTTTCTGGTCCAGAGGTCATTTTTTTCTTAGCAGAGAAAAAAAAAAAGAAGATAAGAATTAAATTCATTCTCTTTCTCTCTTTCTTCCCCTCTCTTTTTCCCTCTCTCTTTCATCAATAACTACTAGTTATCCATATCAACCAGCAATCCAGTCCTTTCTTTGAGCTTTCTCTTTTAAATATTGGTGGATGGAGAAACAACTTACCTTTTCCTTGATGGCTTCTGCTCACTCTTGGCTTTACCACTTTTTAAGTTGTTATTACGGATCTACTCCACACTTATTCATCTTATTACCTGGCTCCTACTTCTGCCTTCTGAGTATATATACCTATACACACACAAGCACTCTCACACACACACACACATACATATTTGTAATGTTTCTTATACATCCACACCAGTCTCTTTGGATAACTCCTTTTTTTTCTTTCTCAATGGAATTGTTCTCTATGTCCTCTGAACTTTATGCTGAAAAATGGCCCATTCCTCTCAGACTGACTTCTGTATCATTTTAAAGCATTGGATCACAATCACCCCTTTCTCTAAATCCCTTAAAATCTGTCCTCCCCAAACCTAGCATACATGTCAAACTATATCTGAATTTCCCCTCCCCTAACACAAATTCTAGGCACTGAATGTTCATTTCCTGCCCCCAACCAAGTTAGTTTGCTCTCATCTTAGGCAACTAATTCTTTCCTCTTTGGCAAGAATCAAATCTAGAATTGGATGTCTCTTTGTTATTTCCTTTTATCTTTTGAAAGGATAAAATTCCTTTTAATGTAAGTCAGGAAATTATTAGCTCTTCTGCTTCTCTGACAACTCAAGCAGATATCCGGATAATCTATGTTCCTTATCTCTACTATGCCATGACTCTTTTTCCAGGCTTATGATCTTTCCTAAACTCCTTATCTATTTCTTTAGAAGTAGTAACCTGTAGTATACTTTGATGGTAAAACCACTTCTCCCAAGTGCTGATACCATGTTTTTCTTTGCTAAGTTCCTAGTATTATCGACTCATAAAAAATATATATATACTACTACCTTGTTTCCCTCCCCCTTCAAATCTTTTGCCATATCTTATGAATAAGGTATACCCCTTCAGAATTATGGATCTTATCCTACCAAGATTGTGACACCCATGAGAGGTCAAATTTGCATTCTAATTTGCTTCATCTTGTTCTTCTTGTTCAATCATTTCAATTGTGGATGAGTCTATGATCCCTTTGGGATTTTCTTAGCAAAAGTTACTGGAGTGGTTTGCTATTTCCTTCTCCAGCTTATTTTATAGATAAAAAAACTGAGGCAGACAGGATTAAGTAACTTGCCTGGGGTCACAGAGTATCTGAGGCCAGATTTGAACCCAGGAAAATGATTCTTCATGACTCCAGACCCCACACTTTATCCAGTGCCATCTAGCTACCTCTTGCTTCATCTCACTTATTGCCTTTATAGTTTGTATTTATGAATAGACATTCGAGGCTACATATATTATAACTACTAGTTCTTCTGATTTTTATCTCCTGTAAAAAGCTGAGCAGCTCAACTGCTCTTCTTCCTACATTCTAGTTACTCTTCATGGTATTTAGCTTGGTACATGTACACAGGTAGTTTTCCCCTTCCCCCAGCCTCCTTGTCTTTTCAATTTAAAGCCCTTTTGATTAGATTTGCAAGGCATAAGGCAATTACATTCTTATCAGGCTTTCTTAAGTATACTCCAGGTGTCTTGTCATTTCTTTATGCTAAGCCATACAACAGAAATCCAAATCCCATTATCAAATGCCAGCTGTTCATTTCTGTATTAACATACTTCCTATAAATACATATTTTTGAAGCTCTATAACTTTGTGAAATGTGCATGGATTTAAACACAACATGTATTTTAAATACATGTATATATCTAAGATTCACTAAGGCTTGTATTTTAAGGATACTAAACTTGGTACCTGTCTAATAAGATAAGAATAAGACCAGCTTGGAAGATTTGAGTCTCACAAATGGTAACAGATACCCATATACTAAACCTCCTAGTTTCATAGCAGAAAATAATTAGGATTTAGCAGATTGTATTTAAACCTTTTATGAAACTTTAGTAACTCTCTAACACTATTATTGTATTATTCCACAGCCTTTGTCAAACACATCATGTCCATATAAATGGAACTCTCAAGGTAAAATAGCATCCCTTTAATCTGCACGATTTATTTGACTTTGTTTGAGGATTGTGTCTCCTACAGATGTAATTAAGTTCATTCCAATTAAGAACCACTACTCAAGAACATCAGCTATTTGATATAATTGCATTTTGAATTATGGTTTCCTTATATTTGTGTCTGCCTGAAAATATAGTACATGTTCTTTCCTTTATATTCTTTAGCTTTCACCATACAAAGTTAAGCTTATTATTAGTTAATGTCTTTAATTAGAGCAAAATGCTACAAAATCATAGATTCAGTATGGAAATAGGTCATTTAATTTGGTGGTAGCCCCGAACTGTCCACATTAACCAAAAACTTTTCACTTGTTGCCAAAAATAAAATATCTATTGATCAGTGGGGTACCAGCTTAAATACATGACAACTATTTAAAAATCAAACCTTGAAATATCACTCATATAACTGCAAAATATTTTCAATCTAGAGACAAATGTACAAGATACATTAGTTGGGGTATATATAGATAATGCCCTACTCCTTCTCTTGAGGCACTTACAATGCAAAAGGTTGGGGATGAGGTAGGGAAAGTGTCACATATACAAATAACTAGCATCCAAAATAATACAGGTTAAGTGCATAAAAGCTTATCTTTCTGATGACAAATCAGTGGTGCTTCCCTTCCTCCACCTCCTACCCCCCATCCACACTTATGAAGGATGACAAGCAAAAGACAAGATTGGAAACTTTAAATTCTAAGTACTTCTTTGTCTCCAGTACCATTTTGTTTCGTTTGGAATGTAACAAGCATTTTGTTAAGAGCCTTCTCTAAGCCTGCCAAGGCACTTAGCTGTGATACAAAGACATCCAAGGCACTACTATCCTTGAGGTCCACTGGCTATGTTAGAGCAGAAGATAAGATAAAAAGGCAAATAATGATACTAAAGAATGGTAGTATTAGGTGAGTGGTACAAAGGGAGGGTTTTCACGTGCAGAGAGGGAAAGACTTTGTCTGAAATAGAAGGGAAGGTATTATTTGAGCTCTGCCTAGAAAGATAAATAGGATTTCAGCTGAGAGAAGAGTAGAGATAAGATTCCAGAAAAAGGAATTAGAGGAAAAAGGTTTGGGGGAAAGGGGAAATAGCATATGATAATTAACTAAGAAACTTCTATAAATAGTTATATGGTTATGTCCTAGATAAGATCATCAGAATTCAATTGATTATTCAAAAGGAAAAAAAAAAAGAGGGGCAGCACAGCCTGGTGGATAATGCAGGTCTTCCATATAGAAAGATTTAGAATCATATAGAATCTTTTAGATTCTATTTTAGGATTTGAGAATTAGAATTTTAGAATCTAGAATAAAAATTAGAAATTTAGAATCATCATAGAATCTATAGAAATATAGAAAGAATGAGAATAAAATTGATTTTATTAGGTAACATTATTTGTTACCTAATATGTTATGGTAGAACGGTCACTCAACCTTTCAGAGCCCATTGGCAATTTTAAGATTACAAATTACAAATGAATTAGGGGTAGAAGGAATTTCAAAACTAGGAGTTTCCCCTAATTAAGTTAAATAAATAACTAAATCATAGGCCTGGTTGAAAAACAAAAGCATTATGAAGATCTGTCAGTGCCCTAATAGCTACTCGTTTCTGTAATGTACAACATGGAATCACAGCCCAAGATTATGTATTTCCAAGATACTAATTTCGTAACCAAAAAGTCCCTGGTACTTGATTTAAGGTTACATTCCATTTATCCTGTCACAAAATTACTTATTAATTTACATGTCTCCTCTATTAGAATACAATTATCCCTTCCATATAACAAGGTTAGGGGCATGGTGATTCTCCAAAGTAGAAAATCTAGGTAAAATTTTTTGGCCTTCCCTTTGTACCAGAGAAAAAGTCTAAATTTTCCTTTTTTTCTTTTATGAAGTATTTTATTGTAAAATTTGGGTTGATATTATACAATACTATACATATATTTGATGCATTTATGAGTTTCTAAATTTTTTCTGTGTCATCTGCTGGACTTCATGTGTTGTCTACAACATCCACAAAACTCCCCCAAATTCCCATTTATGCTGACCAATGATATATCAAAACTGTGATGAGGAAAGTCACAATGTGGAAGGGATAACTGTAGAAGTTCTCTGAAGGCAGGCTCTGTTTTTAACTTTCTCCGTCAATATCCTTAATATCCTTAGTGCCTTATACTTAATAATGCTTGCTAATTTTTAAAAACAAATTACTTTCTTATCTATTCTCAAGAATGTCTGCTAATTATTGCTTTTGTTTTATTTATTTAATTTTACAAATCTAACTCTATTTTTCCCCCCATTCCTAACAAGAACAAGTTTCTCTATGAAGACTGACTGGAAATTAAGCCAAGAACTTCAGGAACATTCATATTCAACTCTCCAGATCAGTTGACCAAGAAGACAGGAAAAACCAAAGGAATTTGGACTATACTATACAGAAGGCCTCCCACTTTTTTATGTATCTTTTTAGTTTCCTTATGAATCCCCAAGTTACATTTCTACCGCACAAGTTAAATGTTTGCAAACAAACTTGGACAAAGTTTCTATTAGTTTCAAGTCTAAGTTAGATCCTTTTTCAGTACTATCCACTATGGGTAAATGAGTACCCTTGAAAGAATCCAACAATCAATAAATCCCTTTGGTCCATCTCTGGTGATGACATTGTTTTTATTTTTCTTATTATGTTTTGAGCTGTTTTTGTTTGTTTGTTTGTTTGTTTTTTTAATTCTATGAAGTATACAAAATAAGGCTGCTTTCAAACCCTTTCTAGAAGGGCAATTCATTTTTATCTGGATCTCCAAAAGGAATCTCTTTTAACTGGGTCAAAGAAATGGTAGATATGCATCCTGTCTCCCTAGACTAAGTGAAGTTTAACATGGAGAAATTCAAGGTCTTTGATAAGCACTTGGATGTGTCTTCTTTCTAGGCTAGACTTAAGAGGGTCATGGGAGTGGGTTTTCCAGTATTTTAAGGTGTCATATGCAAAGGGGTTACAATTGTTCTCCTTTGTCTCCATAAGGCAAAACTTGGAGCCATAGGTGGAAATTTCCACTCAATGTAAAGAAAATCTTCCCAACAGCAGTATCATACAAAAGTGAGGTGGCTCCCTTTGGAGGCAGAGTAATAATCTCTTCTACATGAAATCTTTAAACCCACTCTGGCCATTTAAAGGGGCAATTCTTGGCCAGATGTAGGCTAGATTAAATTACTTAAACTCATCCAATTCTGTGTTTACACAAAGAAATGTCATTTAAAATATGCAAACAATTAAGGTAAAAGTACACCTCTTTCATCTTGTCTAAATCAGGGCTTCTTAAAGTTTTTCCACTCACAAACCCTTTCTCCTCCACCCCCATATCTAACTCTGATAATTTTTTCAAGGAACTTTTAGGCAATAAAGAATTTACTACTTCTTTAAATGAAAGAGTATCATTTAACCCTTCTTGGTACTCATTTTAAAACATAAAAACAGGTATATAAAATAGATATACAGGGGGCAGCTAGGTGGCGCAGTGGATAGAGCATCAGCACTGAAGTCAGGAGGACCTGAATTCAAATCTAGTCTCAGACACTTAACACTTCCTAGCTGTGTGACCCTGGGCGAGTCACTTAACCCCAATTGCCTCAGCAAAAAAAAAAAAAAAAAGATATACAAATTTACTAATAACATAATTTCATAACCTTCACATTCAGTTTCAAGACTTCATATAGGGTCATGACCCACAAATTAAGTCAGAATCTAAATAATGCTACCATTTGTTGTATTTTTTAATTTTTATTTTGCCAGTAAAGTTCTGGACATCTTAAAAGTCCTCATGAGTTTTTTAATCTCTCTTACTGAATATCCTTGAGAGATATATATTAACATGTATCTTCAGCTCTTTCCTCTGTTCTTGTTTCTCTCTCTCTCTTTTTTTTTAACCCAGTTACTCAGGCAATTGAGGTTAAGTGACTTGCCTACGGTCACACAGCTAGGGAATGTTAAGTGTCTAAGGTCAGATTTGAACTCAAGTCCTTCTGACTTCAGGGTTGGTGCTCTATCCACTGCACCACCTAGCTGCCCCTTCTCATTTCTTCTTTTCCTCTTTCTCTTCTCTTCCTCCTCCTTCTCTTCCTTTTGCTTTTTCTCCTTTCTTTCTCTTCTTCCTCTTCCTTTTCCTAATATTCTCTGTCTCCTGTCTCTCCCCTCCCCCACCACCACTGAGGAGATTATGGTACAAAGGCTTATTATTTCATTCATCTTTAACTCCCTCTCATAATATGTTTTTGTTTCCTTTCTTAGCATGGAAGCAGCTTTTGAAATTTAATAGTTTGAATATTTGGGACAGCTGAAGTGATTAGGCTTCCCAAAAAAGGAAATGTCTCCATGACATCTGGGATTTTAGAGCTTTAGAAATCACTTTCCCACATTTGTCTCTTCGAGGAGCAGCTTTTTTCTTACTATTTGGGCCACCAGCCAACTCAGTATTTCAATGATTCCCAGTTTTTTGTGGTATTTAAATTTCACTGTACACTACACAGTTGTAGCTACAACAACATTATTGGAATGTGAAAACGAGTTCATAGGGATAGATGAAATTTGGAGAAGCATTTGACAGTAAAAAGTGTCAATAAGAATGTAAATCCTAGCCCCTATGGCAGTCTGTAGGTTTTTAATGGAAACATACCAGTGGCAAAAGACCCACCATTTAAATTTAAAATATTTACAAAATGTTTCCCATGCTACAATACATGCAATAGCACAACTTCAATCAGAAAATTGAGTTGTCTATTCAGGTTGCAAATTTAAAGGTCTCTAGTTTTAGATATAGACCCTTGTCCTTTGAGACCTTATAAAACTGCATTAATCCCCCAGTGGAGCAACAGCTTGTGCTATTACTGTGTGACTTAACCTTATTAAATTACTGGATCTGAAATAGCCATAACTCAAGCAATAGCAGGTGCATCCGAGAGGAAGGATTGGGACACTGATGATAATTTTTAACATCTACACCAGCTGAAGCAAATGACAGGTGCTAGGCTTCCAGTTCTTTAAAAATATATATATTTTTTAACTCATAGTGAACTGGCAAGCATTTTCTGGCATCTTTGAAAAATGTATTTGAGGGTTAGACAAGGTCTCTTTTAACTCGGATAATTTTTTCAAGGAACTTTTAGGCAACAAAGAATTTACTACTTCTTTAAATGAAAGAGTATCACTTAACCCTTCTTGGTACTCATTTTTAACCATAAAAACAGGTATTAGATGAATTCCAATATCCTTTCAAGTTCCAAATCTATGATCCTATGACAACCTACTTTGCCTTCAGGTTTATAAGTACCATGAAGGACAATCAATAGATACTAAATAAATACTTGTCAATTGCATTAATAAGTGAAAAGTGATAAGCAAAAGTGGTCTTGGAAAAAATAATAACATACACTAAAAATACTTGTTTTAGTAATGCTTCCAACATAATACCATTTGTAAAATTAGAAATTATTTGATGACTATATGTGAAATACAACTCATTGATTGTACAATTAATCTATTAACAAAGGAAGCATTTGCTAGAGCATTATAATGACTATAAAACTGGTGTACTCACTCTAAACAATGAGCTCCCCAGAAAGGCTATTCTAGGTTCAAGGTATTCCATGGATACACACTCATTTAAAACTATGGTTCATGAAATCCTACCAATTCATTTACATTTACTAGCAAGCCAGAGGAAAATAACACTTTTGATATTTTAGTTACCATTTGGGGTTACCATTTGTTGTACAGTCATGTCTGCTTGACTTACCATGACCCATCTTGAGATTTTCTTGACAAAGATGCTAGAATGGTTTTTCCATTTTCTTCTCCAACTCATTTTACAGACCAGAATTTGAGGCATACAAGGTTAAATAACTTGGCCAAGATCTGGACTGGATTTGAATTTATGAAGATGAGTCTTCCTAATTTCAAGCCAATGCTCTATTTTCTGTGCTACCGAGCTGCTCCCAAACTTACCACAGTCATCTGTTAAATGATAACTTTCTGCAGCACTGACTCAATGGATAATCATGGTCTTTACTGGTTTCATAGTTCCTGAGATTCTTTCTGCCACAGTCTTCTGGGTTTTATCTCTGAAAAGAACCTTAAGTTTCTCTCAGCTTCCATCTGATAAGATAAAATGATTAAGAAGCCTCTCCTAGATTTATAACTCATTTTTCATAGCTTTTATCCACCACACCCTGCCAAGGGCCTGGGAACAAAATCCAAATCCCCCACCTAAATAAGATTAACCCTATTATAATTATCATCTTATTTAGCAAGATCACTATCTATGGCCCAAGTCCCTATTTGAAAGAAATAGATAGTTCCTTTTAACTGCAATCAATTTCTAATGGACAAGTTCTGTTCCTGTTTCTGTTCCTTTCTCAAAGATTTACATTCCAATAACCTCCAAAGGAGAGATATTATATATCTATATCTATACCAATAGAGACATAAATTTGTTATTGTTGTTGCCATTGTTGTTTAGTCATTTCAGTTGATCCCATTTGTTTTCTTTTTTTTTCATTTCCTACATATGCTTTATTTTTTTTTATTAAAAGCTTTTTATTTACAAAACATATGAGTGATTTTTCTACATTGACCTTTGCAAAAAACTTTTTTTTTCCAAGCTTTTCCCCTCGTACCCCCCACCCCCCACCCCTAGATGACAGGTAATCTAATACATGCTAAATATGAAAAATTATATGACAAATCCAATATATCTATACAGTTATCTTACTGCACAAAAAACATCAGATCTAGAAAGAGAAGAAAAAAAACAACCTAAGAAGGAAAACAAAATGCATGGAAATATTCACAGAAAGCGTTAAAATGCTGTGTTGTGTGTCCATACTCAGTTCCCAAAGGCCTCTCTCTGGATGTATATGACTATCTTCATCGCTGAACAATAGGAACTGGTTTGAATCACATCATTTTTGAAGAGAAGCATGTCCATCAGAATTGATCATCGTATAGTCTTGTTGCTGTGTATAATGATCTCCTGGTTCCTCTGATTTCACTCAGCATCAGTTCATGCAAGTCTCTTCAGGCCTCTCTAAAATCATCCTGCTGGTCGTTTCTTACAGAACAATAATATTCTATAACATTCATATACCATAATTTATTCAGCCATTCTCCAACTGATGGGCATCCTTTCAATTTCCAGTTTCTTGCCACTATAAAAAGGGCGGCCACAAACATTTTTGCACATGTGGGTCCCTTCCCTCCTTTAAAATCTCTTTGGGATGTAGGCCCAGTAGAAACACTGCTGGGTCAAATGGTATGCACAGTTTGATAACTTTTTGAGCATAGTTCCAAATTGCTCTCCAGAATGGTTGGATCCGTTCACACTTCCACCAATAATGTATCAGTGTCCCAGTTTTCCCACATCCCCTCCAACATTTGTCATTATCATTTCCTGTCATTTTAGCCAATCTGACAGGTGTGTAGTGGTATCTCAGAGTTGTCTTAATTTGCATTTCTCTGATCAATAGTGATTTGGAGCACCTTTTCATGTGACTAGAAATAGTTTCAATTTCTTCGTCTGAAAATTGACTGTTCATATCTTTTGACCATTTATCAATTGGAGAATGGCTTGAATTCTTATATATTTGAGCCAATTCTCCATATATTTTAGAAATGAGGCCTTTATCAGAACCCTTGAATGTAAAAATATTTTCCCAGTTTACTGCTACCCTTCTAATCTTGTCTGCATTCATTTTGTTTGTACAAAAACTTTTTAACTTGATATAGTCAAACTTATCTATTTTGTGATTAATGATGATCTCTAGTTCTTCTTTGGTAACAAATTCCTTCCCCCTCCACAGGTCTGAGAGGTAAACCATCCTACATTGTTCTAATTTGTTTATAATATCATTCTTTATGCCTAGATCATGAATCCATTTTGACCTTATCTTGGTATATGGTGTTAGGTGTGGGTCAATGCCTAATTTCTTTCATACTAGTTTCCAATTATCCCAGCAATTTTTGTCAAATAGTGAATTTTTATCCCAAAAACTGGGGTCTTTGGGTTTATCAAACACTAGATTACTATTGTCATTGAGTATTTTGTCCTGTGAACCTAACCTATTCCACTGATCCACTACTCTATTTCTTATCCAGTACCAAATGGTTTTGGTGACCACTGCTTTATAATATAGTTTTAGATCTGGTGCAGCTAGGCCACCCTCATTTACATTTTTTTTTCATTAATTCCCTTGAAATTCTTGACCTTTTGTTTTTCCAGATGAATTTTGTTGTTATTTTTTCTAGTTCAGTTAAATAATCTCTTGGGAGTTTGATTGGTAAAGCACTAAATAGATAGATTAGTTTAGGTAGTATTGCCATCTTTATTATATTCACTCGACCTATCCAAGAGCACTTGATGTTTTTCCAATTGTTTAGATCTGACTTTATTTGTGTGGAGAGTGCTTTGTAGTTTTGCTCATATAGATCCTGACTTTCCCTTGGCAGATACATTCCCAAATATTTTATGCTATCGATAGTTATTTTGAATGGAATTTCTCTTTGTATCTCTTGCTGTTGCATTTTGTTGCTGATGTATAAAAATGCTGATGATTTATGTGGATTTATTCTGTATCCTGCAACTTTGCTAAAGTTGTGGATTAATTCTAATAGTTTTTTAGTTGATTCTCTAGGGTTCTCTAAGTAGACCATCATATCATCTGCAAAGAGTAATAATTTGGTTTCCTCATGACCTACTCTAATTCCTTTAATCTCTTTTTCTTGTCTTATTGCCAAAGCTAGCACTTCTAATACAATATTGAATAGTAATGGTGATAGTGGGCAACCTTGTTTCACCCCTGATCTTATTGGGAATGGTTCCAGTTTATCACTATTACATATGATGCTAGCTGATGGTTTTAAATAGATGCTACTGACAATTTTAAGGAAAAGTCCATTAATTCTGATACTCTCTAGTGTTTTTAATAGGAATGGATGTTGGATTTTATCAAATGCTTTTTCTGCATCTATTGAGATTATCATATGTTTTTTGTTAATTTGGTTATTGATATAGTCAATTATGTTAATAGTTTTCCTAATATTGAACCATCCCTGCATTCCTGGTATAAATCTTACTTGGTCATGGTGTATTATTCTGGGAATAATTTTCTCTAATCTCTTTGCTAATATTTTATTTAAGATTTTTGCATCAATATTCATTAGGGAGATTGGTCTATAATTTTCTTTCTCTGTTTTTGTTTTACCTGGTTTAGGTATCAGTGCCATGTCTGTATCATAAAAGGAGTTTGGTAGGAGTCCTTTATTCCCTATTTTTTCGAACAGTTTATATAATATTGGAGTTAATTGTTCTTTAAATGTTTGGTAGAATTCACATGTAAATCCATCTGGTCCTGAGGATTTTTTCTTAGGGAGTTGATTAATGACTTGTTCTATTTCTTTTTCTAAAATGGGATTATTTAAGTAATTTATTTCCTCTTCTGTTAATCTGGGCAATCTATATTTTTGTAGATATTCCTCCATTTCAATTAGGTTATCAAATTTATTGGCATGAAGTTGGGCAAAGTAACTCCTGATTATTGCTCTAATTTCCTCTTCATTGGTGGAAAGTTCTCCCTTTTCATTTTTGAGACTAACAATTTGATTTTCCTCTTTCCTTTTTCTAATCAAATTAACTAGAGGTTTATCTATTTTGTTGGTTTTTTCATAAAACCAACTTTTAGTTTTATTTTTTAATTCAATAGTTTTTTTTACTTTCAATTTTATTAATCTCTCCTTTTATTTTTAGGATTTCAAGTTTGGTATTTGATTAGGGGTTTTTAATTTGTTCTTTCTCTAGCTTTTTTAGTTGCAAGCCCAATTCATTGATTTTCTCTTTCTCTATTTTAGGCAAATAAGCATCTAGAGATATAAAATTTCCCCTTATTACCGCTTTGGCTGTATCCCACAAATTTTGGTATGTTGTCTTATTATTGTTATTCTCTTGGATGAAATTAGTAATTGTGTCTGTAATTTGCTGTTTCACCCATTCATTCTTTAGGATAAAATTATTTAGTTTCCAATTGCTTTTTGGACTATTTTCTCCTGGCCTTATATTGCATGTGATTTTTATTCCGTCATGATCTGAAAAAAATACATTTAGTATTTCTGCCTTCCTGCATTTGATTTTGAGGTTTTTGTGTCCTAACACATGGTCAATTTTTGTGTAAGTTCCATGGACTGCTGAGAAAAAAGAAAACTCCTTTCTGTCTCCATTTAATTTCCTCCAAAGAGCTATCATACCTAACTTGTTTAACATTTTGCTTACCTCCTTAACTTCTTTCTTATTTATTTTCTGGTTTGATTTATCTAGTTCTGAGAGAGGGAGGTTGAGATCCCCCACTATTATAGTTTTGCTGTCTATTTCTTCTTGCATCTCTCTGAACTTTTCCTCTAGGAATTTCCTTGCTATACCATTTGGTGCATATATGTTTAGTATTGATATTGCTTCATTATCTATGGTACCCTTTAGGAAGATATAATTTCCTTCTTTGTCTCTTTTAATTCGGTCTATCTTTGCTTTTACTTGGTCTGAGATCAGGATTGCTACCCCTGCTTTTTTTTTTGTTCACCTGAAGCATAATAGATTCTGCTCCAGCCTTTTACCTTCACCCTGTATGTATCTCTATGTTTTAGATGTGTTTCTTGTATACAACACATTGTTGGATTCTGGTTTTTAATCCAGTCTGCTATCCGCTTCTGTTTTATGGGAGAGTTCATTCCATTCACATTCACAGTTAAAATAACTAATTCTGTATTTCCTGCCATCTTATTTACCCTAGCTTATGCTTTTCTCTTTCTTATCCCCTTTCCCTTCTCCCTACTATTTTGCTTTTGATAACCACTTCCCTCAAACAATCCTTCCCCTTTAGAGCCCCACCCCTCTTTTTTTTCACCCTTACCCTCCTGTTTCCTTATAAGTATGTCTATTATTCCCTCAGAGCCAAATCTGATGAGATGGAGATTAACCCAGTTATCATTCCCCTCCCTTTTTTCCCCTCAATCATTATAGGTTTTCTTTGCTTCTACATGTGATGTAATTTCCCTTATTTTACCTCCTTTTCCTCTTCTTCCAGTGTTATCCCTTTTCTACCTCTAATTTCTTTTTCAGTTTATCATATCATAATAATCATAAAATCACAATAATCATATCATAATAATAATAAAATCACAATAATCATATCATAATAATCATAATGTAATAATAGATTCATAAAATCAACCCTCATTCTATAAGTATCTATTACATAAATATAGTTCTCAAGAGTTTTTTTTTTTTCTTGTTACTTTTTTATGTTTCTCTTGTGTTCTATGTTTGTAGATCAAATTTTTTGTTCAGTTCTGGTCTTTTCAGTAGAAATAGGTGAAATTCTCCTATATCATTGAATGACCATCTTCTTCCCTGAAAGATAATGCTCATTCTAGCTGGGTACCTTATTCTTGGCTGTAATCCAAGTTCCTTTGCCCTTTGGAATATCTGATTCCAGGCCCTTCGATCCTTCAAAGTAGAAGCTGGTAGGTCCTGTGCGATCCTAATTGTGGCTCCTCGATATTTAAGTTGTTTCTTTCTGGCTTCTCATAATATTTTTTCCTTGGTGTGATAGTTCTGGAATTTAGCCACGATATTTCTGGGGGACTTAATTTTTGGGTTTCTTTCAGGAGGTGGATCCCATTTGTTTTCTTAGCAAAGATATCAGTGTAGTTTGTCATTTCCATTTCCAGCTCATTTCACAGATAAGGAAACTGAGGCACCTAGCTGCCCAGATATATAATAAGATACTGCTATTCTCCCTGTTGCCCAAAAATCTTATCATTCTCTTGCACAACTAAATAGTGTAAGAAAATGGAGGGGAGGAGAAGATGGTAGAGCAGGGCTTCAAAGAGGTTATTGTTATGTATTTTAAATCCTTTATTCTAAGTATCCTCCCCTCCCCTTTAATTTGTTTTTAAGATCAACAAAAATCCTCCTAAAATTTAAAGCTTCTCTTCTAGATGATACTGTAGCTAGAATACCCCTGGGTTTAGAATCAGGAAGACCTGAGTTGAAATTCAGTCTTACATACTTATTAGCTATGTGATCCTGGGTTAGTCACTTAATCTTGTTTGCCTCAGTTTCATTTTAAAATGAAGTAGAAAAAGAAATAGCAAACTAATATCTTTGCCAAAAAAACCCTGCCCCCCCCAAAAAAAAGAGTCAGACACTATTCACTGCATAACAGCACTCATACTTAACATTTATTTATTAAAACTTTTCTTAATTATGAGGAGGTAAATGCACAATTATTGAAAAACCATTTTGCTGTTTCATGTTTTAGTACTGAAGAGTTTGCAAACAGGCACTTTGGAGAACAGAAACCTAATGTGTAAAATAATTCCATGTCAGTGTCACCCATTACAAAAGGAAAGGTAACAGAGATGAGGTTTTTTTTTTTTGTTTGTTTGTTTGTTTTTAAGAAAAGGTACAAAGTTTCAATGTCTGCATGAAACTCACAAACGTCACATATACAAACCATAATATCTAATAATATGTTGTTAAAGAACCTTAGAACAGTATAAAATAAGGAACTGTAGTATAGATGTCTATGTATGGAAAATATTTCCTACCTGCTCAAAATATATATAGAAGGAAGAAAGGTGTAATGAAGTTGATGTATAAATAATAATAATAATGATAGCATTTATATGGCACTTTAAGACCTCAATCCAAAATGTGATGTTTGCTCCCAGAGAGAACAAATAATTAGGCAGGTGATTTATAGTGCTTCTGTATAGACACTGTTTGGTTGTTCAGTGGCTGAAAGTTCATTTTGATATGATAGTCTAATTTGAGGTGATAAAGCAGGGATTATTTCATTTTTGTCTTTGAGGTCCCAAAACAGAGCACAGTGCCTGGTACTTAGAAATGTTTGTGGAATGATGGGAAGGAAAAAGAGTTAACAGATGAAATTATCTTACCAGAACAACTTACTAGAACATCTCTTTGTGCTTATGTAATTCAGTTTCTTTAAATCCTCCTTCATCTGTTAATTCTCAGATTATCACAGACCTCAAAGAGGTGTCAGCTATCATTTGTTTTTTTATTTTTCCCTCTCTCATACAGGTCAGTTGTCTAGCTCTTGCTATTATTTAATAAAGCTATATTTTATAGAAAAAAATCAAATATGAAAAAACACATTTTATCTCCAAATATGTCTAGAATAGAGAACATTTAATTGCTTAGCCTCTTTTTCAGACAAAGCACTACTAGCAGCAGTTACCAAAATGCAGGGTTATAGTTTAAAGAAGAAATAGTCAGATTTTTACCGGACACACCTTATAAATCCAGCCAGTTTCAGTGATGGCAAATGCCATAACTATAATATGCATCTTATATATCTTTTGAAATCATTCTTATAGCTTTTTACTCCAACTTTTTAACTCCAGTGGGTGCTCCTCTCTCTCTGATACAACCCATTACTACTTTCCCTTTCCAAGGTATCATTTACATTTCAAATCTTCATAAGAATATAAGCTCTATGTCTTTCCCAGAGACATTTTGCCTCCCAGTAAAACATACTGATTACTAACCAAATAAAAGATGAAATGGCCTGAAATTAAGTTCTAGCTCAACAATCCCAGTTCTGGTTCTCCTATTCTTAGTAATTAGAAAAAACTCAAACTTTGTGATTTTGTCTTTGAGACTAAACACTTCCAGGTATAAGCTTTATTTATGGCATATTAAAGTCAACTTCCTGGATCAAAGAGAAAGGACTTATAAAAATGGCTCATAAGGTTTACTGGACATCAATGAGGAAAGTGTAAATAAATCAGAAACACAAGCTTAATTTTCCTTGAAATTCATATGACTTTAAGGATGAAGAAAGCTCAGCAATATAGAAATTGCTTTTTGTTGAGAGTCAGTTTAAAGAAAGCTAGTTAAATATAGCTTCCCGTTTCCTTGATTTAACTTGAACATTTGCTCAACAAAATGAAAAATACTGTAGTGATGTACCAGGTAAACACAAAGGTATAAAAAATGAATATTATTTGCTGTAAGTTCCTTTTGGTCTGTCAGTTAAATATTGCCTTATTTAATGTTTTAGTTAAGGATCTAAAAGAGACAGTAAACAATGAACTAATGGAAGGGGAGTGGCGGATATGAAATTGTTGTTACCAAGTTGTTTCCAGAACTATTAAGGCAAATTGATTATAAAAGTTTAGGATAAGTGACAGTTTGGAAGAACAAAAGAGGGGAGAGAGAAGCACGATATTAATATTAATACTATTAAATAAATATCTATATAAGTGCTTACTATATAACAAGCATTATAAATTGTGTTTATAATTATGATCTCATCTGATTTTCACAATTACCCAGGGAAATAGGATAAAAGGTACCTTTGGAACTTTCTAAGTACTATAGAATGGCCAGGTATGCTACATTTATTCTCTCCTCTGGGGTTCTTTGGCGTTCTTAAGGAGTTTGAGTACATCTAATCATCATTAGCTGAAGATTTCATCCATTGTGTATACTCAATTTTAGAGACTCTCTAGCATTGTAGTTCTATTTAACCACTCACTAGTCAGATAAACTTTTACAAAGGAATATTTATTTTACAGGCATAGCAAATACAAACATTCCCAACATCTAGGGAGGGAAGAAGTATAATTTCCCACAGACTCTTCTGTCTCTGGAAAGGGAAAGGGGATACATTCACTAATGATTTAAGTCCCATCAAATTCCAAACCCAAAGACTCGGTGGGCTTGCTTCCTAGAACCTTAGCTTCTCAAGGCTTTCCTACTGGGTTGACAATAAATCCAGCCTAGACCTGTATCCAAAGTTGCCATGGTTTAAACTTCAAAGTTTGGGGACTCCACCACTTGAAATGAAATGAAAAGGACAAACAAAATTTTGAGCCTATCTCTTAGGACCAAAAAATGTAAGGAGTGGGGCAAGGTGGTCCTTCCCCCATCTAGCACAGTGAATGGCATTCATGCTATAGGTGAACAAGTTCTTCAACCCCACATGCTCCAGGAAAGCAAAGAGAATTGCCTCTCCATCAGGTAGATTTAAAGATGTTGCCACTTTTGGTCATTCATCTTATGGAAAGAGGAACACAAAATGCCTTTTCCCAAAGAAGCAGGTTGGAAACAGGTCCTTAGTGTCTCCCACATGGGTGCCTCTAAATTAGATGACCTAAGCATACAGCAAATGCCCATTACAAGAAATGCTATGCAGCCCTTTTTGTAGTAGCAAGGAATTAAAAATTGAGTGGATGCCCATCAAGTTGGGGAATGGCTGAATAAGTTATGGTATATAAATGTTATGGAATATTATTGTTCTACAAGAAATGATGAACAGAGAGATTTCAAAAAATCTAGACTTACATGAACTGATGCAAAGTGAATTAAGCAGAACCAAGAGAACATTGCCTACAGTAACAACAAGATTGTGATCAATTGTGATGGAGTGGGCTCTTTTCAACAATGAGATGATTGAAGCCAATTCCAATAGATTTGTGATGGAGAGAACCAACTGCATCCAGAAAGAAAACTATGAAGAATAAATGTGAATCAAAGCATATTTTCACCTTTGTTGTTGTTTGTTTGTTTTTTCCTTTTCTCATCTTTTCTCTCCTTCCCCCCTTTTTTTTGCTCAGCATGACGTATATGGAAATTTAGAACAATTACACACTTTTATCCTATGTCAGATTGCTTACTGTCTTGGAGAGGGGAGGGGGGGAAGAGAGGGAAAAAAATCTGGAACATAAGGTTTTGTGAAGGTGAATGTTGAAAAACATTTTTACATGTATTTAGGAAAATAAAATACCTTTTAAATAAAAGAAAATAATAAAAAAGAAAGAAGGAAACACTATGGATGAAAGGGGAAGCACAGGTAATTCCTCTCCAGCATCTACCATCATGCCTTCCATATAATAGTTCAGTATTTGTTCAGTAATTGTAGTTGTAGTTCAGTAATTCAGTCATGTTTGACAATTTGTGACTGTGGGAACCACAGCACACCAATACTGTGCATGGGATTTTCTTTGCAAAGATACTGAAGTGGCTCATCATTTCCTTCTCCAATGGATAAAGACAAATGGAGGTTAAGTGACTGCCCTAGGATCACACAGTTAGTAAGTTTCTAAGGCCAGATTTGATCTCAGGTCTTCCTGACTCCAAATTCAGGACTCTATCCAATAGGCTATATAGCTGTCTCCATATAATAGACATTAGATGTTTGTAGAAAGAATGAATAAGAAAAGATATCAATAATAATTAATATGAATTCAAAAAGGCAGATAGAATTAGGGAGCACTAACAGGGAGCCAGAGAAAGATTTCTAGAAAGTAAGAAGTATGTGGTAGGGAAACCTGGCAACAGACAAATAAGTAGAGGTCTAGAACAAGTAAAAAGGATCTAGTTGTAGAGAACAGAAATAAGAGGCAATATTCCAGTCCCTCCTTGGAATGGAAGGAATATGGCAAGATTCTGGTATTAAAGGATTTAAGGAACTAGTTTGGGGAATAAATATTAAAACTTAGTTATCTGAATAATACTAGAAAATGTGAATATTGTCAGAGGGAGCAAGGTAAGAAATGGTTACTATATAGAGCATGAGGGGAAAATAGAAATAGAAAAAAAATCCACCAATCACCACCTCAACAAGATTCTTCATGGAAAACACATAGGAATATTATTGCCACATTTTGAAACCCCAAGATCAAAAAGAAAATTTTTCACGAAACAAGAAAAAAACAATTCAAATATGCTAAAGCTGCAATTAGAATTGTACAGGACTTACCAGAAGTCACAATAAAAGATTACAGGTCCTAGAATCATATTCACTGACAATTAAAGGAACTAGGCCTGTGGCCAAAAATATCATATCCAGCAAAATTATTTATAATATTGAATGAGAAAAAATGGACATTCATCAAACTTGCAGATTTTCAGCACTTTCTATCAACCAAACCCAAACTTAATAGAAAATTTAACATAAAAGAGCCAATAACAAAGATCAATCCCAAGGAATTCAACATAGATAAATTATGTTGTTGGGTCTTTTTACATGGGAATTGTATACCGTATATTTAAGAATGACATCAACAATAGGGCAGCTCAAAAGAAAGACTAGGGCAGAGTTAAGGTAAAAATAATAATTATTTTATACAAATGAGGTGCAGAGGAACAATAGACACAGATGCATTACAGGGGAGGAGGGCTTATAGTTCTGAAAACATACTCACATTGGGATTGGTTCAATATATATATATATGTATATATATTTATATATACCATGAAGGGTATAGCATCCTTCAAAATCTATAAAGAGGGGAGGGATGGGCAGACAGGGAAGCAAAGGTTGAGGGAAGAAGACAAGGGAGGAATCCATGGGTGGGGGGAGGTTAAGTAATAGCAAAGCAAATTAGGAGCACAATTAAAGAGTCAGCAAGAATAGGAAAGATGTGTGTGTGTGTGTGTGTGTGTGTGTGTGTGTGTAGATGTGTGTGGATGTGTGTGGATGTGTCTGCATGTATATATCTACATATATATACATAAATATATCCTTTCTTAACTATAGCTTGCTTGAGGGTGGTGGTGGGGTGATGAAAGGGGGCGGGGGAAGAACAAAGTAAGAAAGGTGAGCAGCAGAGAACAAAAGAACAAATTAAAATTTGGCCTTATAAATTGTGTGACCTGGGGCAGCTAGGTGGCGCAGTGGATAGAGTACCAGCCCTGAAGTCAGGAGGACCTGGGTTCAAATCAGGTCTCAGACACTTAACATTCCCTAGCTGTGTGACCCTGGGCAAGTCACTTAAACCCATTTGCCTCAGCAAAAAGCAAAAAAAAAATAAAATAAAAATAAAAAAATAAACTGTGTGACCCTGAGCAAATATCTTAATTTCTGTTTCCTCATTTTTCTTAACTGAAAAATGGGAATAATAATAGTATGTGCTTCTCAGTGTTGCTGTGAAGATAAAATGAGAAATATTTGTAAAAGCCCTTAGCACAGTACTAGGTATATAGGAGCAACTCTATAAATGTTTATTGCTTTTCAGTTCTAGCTTTCTATAATTTTATAATATGCAAATCTGAATCTGTATAGAAAATAAATATGAACTTTACATATTTAACGTCATAAAGCCAGAAAAATGAAGTGAATAATATGTATGGAGATAATAAAGGAAGCTATGAAATTGTTTGCAAAGCAGAAGAAATGGGAGAACATAAGACATGGGACAAAACCCTGGGGAAACCTGTGTTTTTGTGATGGAAGAAGATGAGTAAGTCTTTAAAAGATAAATAAGTGGTCAGAGAGATGAAAGAGAAGGCAATGGAGGAGAGCTAATGAAGAAGGAGGGATGAGGAGGCCTATTATGTCAAATGCCACATAAAAATTAAGGAGAATGAAGACAGAAAAAATATGTATTATTGGATTTGGTAATGAGGATGCCATTAACAACATTAGTATGCTATGTGAGTAGAACAGTGAGAACAAAAGTGTGACTGAAAGAAATTAAGATGAGTAGAAAGAAAGTTGGGGTGAGTTTAGACTACTTTTTTTAGGAATTAGTGAAAGGCAAGATGATAGCATGAGGGAATGAAGGAGTCTAGAGGAAAAGTTTGAAAGAGGTTTTTTTTTTAATTTTTACATTAAATATTTTTCAGTTATCAAGCATTAATTTTTCCCTCCAATTGCTCCCTATGCCCCAGAGGGAAAGGTAAAAAAAATAAAATAAAATAACAGATTCCTTAAAACAAATGTACATAGTCAAGTAAACCTAATGCCCACATTCATCATATCTGAAAATGCATATCTCATTTTGCATACTGACTCCATCTCCTCTCTCACATATTAATCATATCACTAAGGTGAGGAGCAATTCTTTCTCAATAGTCCAATCATAATTAATCATTGTATTGATCAGTTTCTTAAGTCTTTCAGAATTGTTCACTTTTACAGTGTCATTGTTATAGAATAAATTGTTATTCTGGTTCTGTTCATTTAATTCTGTATCAGTTCCTGGAAGTCCTTCCAGTCTTCTCTGAAATTTAATGACATGCCATTAAAGCAAAATACCATAATTAGTTCATCTATTCTTCAAATCTTAGTTTAAAATCTTTTCCATTGGGGGCAGCTAGGTGGTGCAGTGGATAGAGCACCAGCCCTGAAGTCAGGAGGACCTGAGTTCAAATCTGGTCTCAGACACTTCCTAGCTGTGTGACCCTGGGCAAGTCACTTAACCCCAATTGCCTCAGCAAAAAAAAAATCTTTGCCATTACAAAAAAACTCATAAAAATATTTTTACATACATGGAACCTTCTTTCTTTGATTTCTTTGGCCTAGTAGTGACGTTGCTAGGTTAAGTTGTTGCTTTAGGAATATAATTCTAAATTGCTTTCCAGAACAGCTAGAACAATTCACAGTTCCACCAATAGGCCTTTTTTCCTATAGCCCTTCAATATTCATCACTTTTCTGTTTGTCCATTTTGACAGTCTTATAAGTATGAGGTCTTTGATAGCCTCAGTGATATGATACTGAATATAAATGAATAGCAATATTATAATTTTTACCTTATTAACTTGGCTTATCCATGAGCAATTAATATTTCTACAATTATTTGCATGTCTTTATTTTAAAAATGAGGATTTTTGTTTGGGTTTCTTAAAGAAACAGGAGACCTGAATGTGATAGGCAAAGGGGAAATAATAAGAGGAGAGATTAAAAATACATCTAAGAGATGAAATGATTGATAAAGTGATGAAAATAAAAAGAAAGGGATGAGACTGAAGATACATGTGGAGGAATTAGCCTTGGCAAGAAGGAAGCTTACCTTTAAGAATAAAGAGATGGAAGATTAGAAAGATAGGGAGCTTTTGAGAGGTGGAGGAGGACAGTTGAGGAAGTTCAAGAATCATTTCTTCCTTATGATAATTGACTGGTATTCTTGTACCTCACCTTTGGTCCTCCATCAAATTGTGCTACAATGTAGTACACTCACTCTTAGGAATGTTTAATTGTACTTGACCTCATCCAACTATCTTCTGTGTTGTCACTGAATGCCCTAACTCCAACTGTTTTTGCCTCAGGTCACATATTTCATAGTTATGGATCCAAAAGGTCTAAGGGTTATAACTGAAGTCTTGGGAAGAAAGAGAAGGTCTAGAATATCAAGCATTCTCTGGGCAATCCCAATAGTGCCATTTTAAGCTTCACAGTATAATGCAGTCAGTAGAAGGATAATTGGACTGGAAATCAAAAGGCCTGGTTTCTGGTCCCAAATCTCCCTTTCACCAGATTTTGGCTTTAAGCAAATCATATACCTTTCTCTCCATCATCTGCTTCAACTATAAAAATGAGTGTATGGGAGTAAGGCCCCTTCCAGCTCTAACATCATAGGATATCTACGTAATGACAATAAATAATACAACTCTTAAAAAGGAATATAAGACTACAGTGTTAGCTGAAATTCTAACCCAATACTTCTTGCATTTCAATTATTGAAGATTTCTATCAATTCATAGAAAAGCTGTTTTTAAAAAATTGAATCCAAGTTTGAAAGATTTACCGATCATTTCTTTGACACCTGAATTCAAGTAATCTGAATCAAATTTATAATTATTTAAATTCTTGATTCATTTTATTGTCTAGTATGTTTTTATTTTGGGTTATGTTAAATTGAAAAGTCAGTAAGACAGTGAGAAATGGGAACTTTTAAGAAATTTATCAAATATTACAATCTAATGATTTTTAAATGTAAATCCTAGGTCAATCTAAAAGGAACTCAAGCAGGTATTGTCAAGCTGGGGTTACTTCCTACTATATAGGCAGAAGTCCAGACAGACAGTCTGTGTGAAAAAGGTCTATGACTAGAAGCCCAAGTTGGAGAATCACTTGATAACGTATGCTGAAATCACATTTTAAAGTAGCTTTCCCAGACCTCACCCCTGGGAAGCATAGAGACATTGATTTTCACTCAATTCATCTTTGCTCTTCCAGTGCCCACGAAAGGTTAGGTTCACCTACATACCTATACAGGAAAATGGCCTATATTCAGTTAAATGCCATTATATATTCTTTTACACTAGTCTGTACTTTCCCTTGTTATGCTGTTATTTGGAGTGTCCAGGCCTCTTATTCATCGTTGTAGAGAAATTGTATGGAAATTCCCTCTGTCATAGTCCATCAGCACCTATTGTAGAGAACTTCCTGTATGGAAATTCCCTCTGTCATAGTCCATCAGCACCTACTCTATATATAGCTTACTATCTTAGAGTTGACTAGGCCACCAGAAAGAGTAAATCATTTGTCTGTGGTTACAAAAGCATTCTATTTCAAAGATAGAATTTGAATCAGCCTTCCTGACAAGGCCAGCCCTTAGTTCACTATATCATAGTCCTTCTCAATTTTGCTACTTCTCAAGTCAATATGTGCTATATATTAATATTTCTCGATGTTAATATAAAGGTTTTGGAGAAAAGAAAGTAATTATGGATGTCAAAGAGCTCCTCATAAATAGCAAATCTTGAGTTCACATAAACAAAACACAGCTATATGTTTTACATACTAAGCTTGCTCATTATGTAAACAACAGTGTGCTAACTACAAAACATAGAGAGAGACATAATTTCTTCGTGTTTAGCTTTCAATTAACTAATTAGAACAAATAGAAATAATAGTATATTTGGTATTCTCTGCATTTTATGGAAGAGGAAACAGAGAAATTACATGACTTATTCAGGGTTATGTCAATATATGATTTCAGAAATGGAATTGAAATGTAGATCCCTTGATCTTTACTCTTAAATCTGTATGTGGGTGAGTATGTGTGACATAAGAGCAATGCTTATATTTTATGTGTAACCAGCTGTTCAGCATTGTGTGTTTCTTTGGAGTTATTCATTTTCAAAACTACAATTAGCACTTTTTTAAACTTCTGGATGGTTTTCTTTACATTTAAGTTGAAAGATCTTTTCTAGTGAAGAACATAATTTGGTGTTAATCCACAAACCATTTTTTTTTCAGCAACCTTTTTTTAAAAAAAACTGATCATACTTTCATATGTGTTCCTGTGGTCTCCCATTTACTCAGTCTATCTCTGACCTTGAGCCAGAAGGGATTAGCCTTAATAGATAGACAAGTGTTTTCTATTCCATGACAATCAAACATTAATTAATCAATCATTTCAGAAAAGGAACAAAAAAAAAGGGCAGCATACTTGAAAAGCAAATTAAACTGGTCTCTAATGCCTCCCTGTGGTATACGAAGGAAAGAGCAGAAAATCATGGCCCATTTCTCCACTCTTAGATAATGCCATTGTGATTTCCCCAAGTCTTTGGCAAAGGAGAGGAAAATATCACACATAATTCAAAAGTAGAGAATTGTGTTTTTTCCTTTAAAAAAATCACAAAAACTAAAGTCTAAACCTTTTATTTTCACATTTAAGGAAACAGATTCTAAAAATGACCTTATGCAATTTGCAGTATTATAGATGTCTGGAGGATGTTAGGTGACTTGCTAGGGTCACACAGGTGGTATATATCAGAAGTAAGAGATTTTTCTTCTTGACCCCAGGGTTGCCTTTACATGGTATTATTAGATAAATCAAAAACAATGAATTTAGGAGCCTGTCACTGGCAGATAAAATCTAAAATACTGTGGGAAACAGAATACAATGTCTCTAGTGGTGTTAAAGCCAGTGGTATGTCTCCGCCTCGTTATGCTCCTCTCAAACCAAAAAGTGGTAAAGTTGAAAACTTTACAAGGCTGCCCTGTCTCCATCCCCTGGGGCAAGATGAAACAGGACTTTTTTCCTCCAGTCCTTTTCACTCATGACTCTTCCTTTTCCTTCCTCTTAATTTTCTCAGTAAATTCTCTGCTGAAAAAGAAGAGAGAAAATAGTGAATCAGGCTCAAAAGGAAAGAAGATTTGGCACAAAAATGGAAGGGAGAAAAATAAAGTCATTAGGGAAGAAAAAAGGTATTGTCATGAAGCATTTAAGGCTTGATTGAAATAAAATAACATGAATTTTGAATAGCCAACTTCTTAAACAAGATAACTACACTCATTTCTTCTACTTTTTCATCCTTAATTCAGTTCTCAAACCCTTGAAACTGAGCTACCATTAACAACATATGACTAAAACTGTGTTCTCCAACTTTCACCAACAGTCTTTTTATTTCTCCTTTAGGTGTCCTTTTATCAATCATCAGGCTTCTTGACCTCACTGTAGTACTGAACAATGCTAGCCACAGCTTATTTCTGAATTCTCTCTCCTTCCTGGGTTATCATGATCGTTCTCTGTAATGATTCTCTTTGTATTTGATTAGTCAATCTTTTTCTGTCTTCTCTGGAAGATCACTAACCATATTACATCCATATAATGATATGGCTCTGGTCCCTCTCCTCTCTTTTCCCTCTCCACTCTGTCTGTATTTCATCAAGTCCCATACTTTATCATTTCTATTCAGACAACTGATCTTTGTATTAACCTTAAGAACCCCATGACAGCAGATTCCTTTTGGACAGCTCCAAAAGGAGCTCTCATAGACATCTCACTTTCAACATATACCAAGAAAATTTAATATCTTTTCCCCCAAACCTACCCTCCTTTTCCTAACTTTTCTATGTGACCCAGAATCCCATTCTTATGGAACTCTCCTTATTGATGGAAACGAAGTCTATGCTTTATTAGGAGTGTGGTCAAATTTATGAGAGGTGAGAGAGTTCAAGCTTTTACCACTCAGTCTTCATTGAATTGTTTCAGGTGGTCCTGGCTTCCAACTTTGAGAAGGAAAATAGAAGAGGCTAACCCTATTTCAGGTAGCTGAACGAAATTACTCTAAGAAAACATGAGAGAAGCTAGAAGTCTCCATCATGTCCTTATGTGGGATCCCAATTGATGAAAGCCATACTATTGGGGTGAAAACAAGGATACTGCCAATCAAATAACCTTATTTGTCTCTGGGAACTGACTCAAATTGACCAGCACACTGTCTTGTGGAATCCCTATTGTTTTGAAAGCCATAAGAAAGATATAGTAAGCAGGTGAAAGCTATAACAAGGATACTGTGACCAGAATATGACTTTCACTGTATCTAGCATTCACCCAACAATGCTGGCGTGATGCTCCAGTTCTGAGACCCCAGGCTTGTTAAGCATAGGGCAAATCCACAATGATATATGCAATGATTCTTTGCAGCTTCTCCTTCCTTTGTTTGATTTCTATAATTATCATTGGACTTTTGGGAGTCTGTGCAAGAGCTATTGAACAATCTTGTCATTAATCCAGAGGGCATGGTGGAGATTGAAAATCTGATGAATTGTCTGGCAGCTTCTCCCAGACAGCCCCTATGCAAGTAATTCATTATGATTATTAAACCACTTATTTAATCATAATGAAGATTTCTGAATCTTCCTTTGGTACAAATTAGCTTGTCCTTTGTTTGGGAATGGAGGGAAAGGCTCAGAGTTCCTTTAGTTGGGGAATTCTGAAACCTGCACCTTATTCCCAGGTTACTATTCTAGAGACTTTGGAGAATTTCACTTTGGATGAGATAAAAAAATACTCTCTTGGGTGTACTGAGTTATCTCCCAATGTAAGAGCTCCTTTACTTAGTTGTTTTATATTATGTTCTCCTATGTAAATCTATGTTTTCTGTTTTTGTTTTTGGTTTTCATTTGGATAAATGGGCTTTGCTATTTGCTATGTATGTTCAATATGAAACTGGTATTAGGTGTCGAAAGGTTCAAACCTTGGATAAAGAGTTTGAGGTCCTCTCTTCTCTCCAAAATGACAAAGTTATCAAAAGTTAGCTCAAAGGGCAGCTAGGTGGCGCAGTGGTTAGAGCACCAGCCCTGAAGTCAGGAGGACCTGAGTTCAAATCTGGTCTCAGACACTTCCTAGCTGTGTGACCCTGGGCAAGTCACTTAACCCCAATTGCCTCAGCAAAAAGCAAAAAAAAAAAAAAAAAGTTAGCTCAAAACCAAACATGTTTCCTAAAAGAACAATAATAGAACAGACTGAGATAATTCTAACCTGGTACCCCTTTTTCTCTGAAAACAAAGTGGTGATGCCCAATCTTTTTTTTTTATTAAAATTTTTTATTTGCAAAACATATGTATGGGTAATTCTTCAACATTGACCCTTACAAAGCTTTCTGTTACAATTTTTCCCCCCTAGTCCCCACCCCTCCCCTAGATGGCAGGAAATCCACTACATATTAATTATGTTAAAATACTTGACAAATCGAATATATGTGTATATATATATATTTCCACATTTATCATTGTTGTGCAAGAAAAATCATAGGTGATGCCCAATCTTAATCTTCTGCTTCCCCTCCTGGAAAAACAAATAAAAATCTCCCTTAGACAAGGGTGTGTGGGGTTGCAACTATTTCTATTGAAGGCACCATTATTTTTTAGTGGATAACTATAAATCAGTTCACTTTCATTTACTGCACATTACTACCAGTTAGTTGCCATATCTTATTGACTCTACCACTTATCTCTCATATCCAACCCAATGTCAACATTCTACCACAATCAACCTAATTAAGACCTTAACTACCTTTTACCTAGACTATTTTTTTTTTGGTTCTGCCCCCTTTTTTTTTTAATGCTTTTTATTTATAAAACATATACATGGGTAATTTTTCAACATTGACCCTTGCAAAACTTTCTGCTTCAAATTTTTCCCACCTTTTCCCCACCTTCTCCTCTAGATGGCAGGTAGTCCAATACATGCTAAATATGTTAAAATATATGATAAATCCAATATATATATACACATATATGATGTACATATTTATACAGTTATCTTGCTGCACAAGAAAAACTGGATCTAGAAAAAAAAACCTGAGAAGGAAAACAAAATGTAAGAATGTAATTGTAATGTAACATCAACAGAAAGCATGAAAATGCTATGTTGTGTTCCACACTCAGTTCCCATAGGCCTCTCTCTGGGTATAAATGACCCTCTTCATCACTAAACAATTGGAACTGGTTTGAATCATCTCATTGTTGAAGAGAGCCATATCCATCAGAATTGATCATTGCACAGTCTTGTTGTTGCTGTGTATAATGATCTCCTGGTTCTGTTCATTTCACTTAGCATCAGTTCACATAAGTATCTTCAGGCCTCTCCGAAATCATCCTGTTGGTCATTTCTTAAAGAACAATAATATTCCATAATATTCATATACCATAACTTATTCAGCCATTCTCCAACTGATGGGCATCTATTCAGTTTCCAGTTTCTTGCCACTACAAAAAGGGCTGCCACAAACATTTTTGCACATGGGGGTCCCTTTACCTCCTTTAAGATCTCTTTGGAATATAACCCTAGTAGAAACTGCTGAGTCAAAGGGTATCACAGTTTGATAACTCTTTGAGCATAGTTCCAAATTGCTCTCCAGAATGTTTGAATCCATTCACAGTTTCACCAACAATGTATTAGTAGCCCAGTTTTCCCACATCCCCTCCAACATTTCTCATTATCTTTTCCTGTCATCTTAGGCAATCTGATATTTTACCTACACTACTGCAATAGCTTCCAAATTGGTCTTCCTGTAATCAGCCTCATTCCTCTGAATCTACTTGCCAAACTGACATTCCTAAAACACAGATGTAATTTTTTTTCCACTTTCTTGTCAAAGGGTCTACAGTGGCTCCCTCTTACTCATGCAATAAAATCCAAATTCTTATGTTTGACATTAAAGTCCTTAACCATAAAGTCCAGTCTGTATTTCTAAGATGATTAAACATTATTCCCCCTCAAGCATGCTATACTCTGTCCAAAAAGACCTACAGGCTGTTCCTTGTCCAAGTCCTTCCTTGTCTAACTTCTGTGCCTTTCAGTAGGTGATCCCTCCTGCCTGAAATGCATTTTTCATCATTTCCATCTTTTGGGACCTCTAGGTCCCTGTCAGGCTCAGGTCTAATACCTCTTTCTATAAGACATCTTTCCTGATTCCTCCAGATGTTAGCACCAATCCAATTACTTTGCATTTATTTTATATGTGTCTGGTATTTATTTGTCTGTGAGAGCTTTGTATTCTCCTGAGTAGAATGTAAGCTTATGGAAGATAACCACTATCTCAATTTTTAATCTTTGTATAGCCTAGAGTTTAATACAATGGGCACTTAATAGCCTTTATAATTTCAAGTCTGTATGGCTTCATCTGGAAGAAGACAAATAGTGGAGATAACATCAGATTAGAGCTTGGTGAAGTGCAATGTTCACATTAATGAGATTTTTATCTGCAACTAAATATACAAAAATAAACACAAAGTAATTGGGACAGCACAAAAATCTGGGGAAATTAGGAAATATCTTTTGTAGAAAGTATATGTGGTTGGGGGGAGTGTGTGTAATTTAGTCTTTTATTGTAGTTCATTTTAAGGAAGATTTTTGTTATTTAAAACGTTCCAAAAGATGACAATTTTCTTTTTTTTTTTCCTTTTTTATTTTTTTTTTTGCTGAGGCAATTGGAGTTAAGTGACTTGCCCAAGGTCACACAGCTAGGGAATGTTAAGTGTCTGAAACCAGATTTGAACCCAGGTCCTCCTGACTTCAGGGCTGGTGCTCTATCCACTGTGCCACCTAGCTGCCCCAAGATGACGATTTTCTAAAGACAAAAAAATTATCTGTATACTTTCATAATTTTAATAGTTGTTTTAATATGGCTGATTTTGAAAGTGTGTCACATAGGTGAAACAGTGTAGTAAGAAGAAGAAAATTGGGTAAGTCATCTGAAAAATGGGATGTGACAGTAACTAATTGCACTACTTCAAACAAGCAACTAATTTCTCCAAACCTGTTTTCTCATCTGTAAAGGAAGAAATTGAACTAAATGATTTCTAAAACCTCTTTCACCCTTCTAGACTTAAGTGAGAATGAGGTTTTTCTTGGTCATGATGTTTTCAGTAGCTCGGTCTAGCTATAGTATAGAACAACAAATCACATCAGAGAAAATTCAACTCTGTCACCAACTTAACCTTCTTTTTAGGTTTCCCCAACTGAGAAATTTGGATTAAAGGGCTGGCCACCACTATTTGATAGGTGTGACAGAAGAAGTAATGATCTAATTTAACTTGTCAATTTCTTTGTACTTTTTAGAAAATGTGATCATTTTTATCAATATTCATCAATAGGAAATTAATAACAAGGCAAGGGAGACAATAGGTCTCATTTGTTTTGCTACCTTTTTTTTGTTTTGCTACCTCTCTTATGAAGAGAATGGACTAGTAAGACAATGGGGGAGGAGGCAGGCTGATAATCTTTCTGAACTTGTTCACAAAATTCTTCCCCCTCAATTAATCAACAAGTGTTCTTGAGCATCCATTGTGAATTATGCTAGATACTAGGGATATAAAGATAAAAATTACAATCTTTACTGTCAAATAGCTTAACTCCAATTGAGGAGAACATACTCATATAAGTAGCTATAAAACATATAAAGTAAAGGCAAGGTAATTTGGGGAAAGGAAGAAAGGGACAATAATTATGAGTAGAGAGATCAAAAAAGAATTATATAGGGGCAGCTAGGTAGCACAGAGGATAGAGTACTAGCCCTGGAGTCAGGAGGACTAAGTTCAAATCTGGTCTCAGACACTTAAAACTTTCTAGCTGTGTGATCCTGGGCAAGTCACTTAACCCCAATTGTTTCAGCAAAAGAAAAAAAAAAGAACCAAATAGGAGAGGGCATAGGGATAAGGAGAACAGAGCCGGTTATTCATCCTTCATTTCAAAGAAGATCAGTGACATCATGAAGTGACAAAAGTCAGCACATTTGAGAGGTAAAGATCTTGCTAACTTACTGATGGGTCTGAAGCAAGTTGGCTGTCCTCAGTCTGGTTTAACAGGGTATGGCCACTTTGCATGCTACAGCTTCTTGGAGCCAAGTGCCACTCAGACAACAAAGGTGGAAGAGAAGACATGAAAAGTTTGACAGTTCTCATACTAGAGTTGCTAGTCCACTCTGAACATTTTGTACAATATTTTTGTATTCTAAATTCTTAACATATGAACATAACATATTAATTATTTTTATTTTTATTTTTTTAATGTATCAACAATCCATCAACAAATGATGGATTAGATTCTGAATCTACTGGTTCTATTTTCTGTAGACCTTCAAGCTCACCTTCAACTACTAGCAATGATCTGGGCAACTCATGGACATTTTAAACCTTTAAATTTAAATTCCAGCTAGAATTATGTAATGCAATATTCAAATAAAGATATTTCATGCTTTAAGTTGAATGAATTGTAGTGGGATTTTATTGTCAGTAATTTCCAATTAGTACTTAATTGAAGTAACTAACCCAAATTTCTATACTTATTATAGAAAGTTGGTATCAGAAGATTGACCAGTGGAGGATATTTTTTTGGACCCCATAAACTCATGGCTTCAGTAAATTTTTGTAAATGTTTCAGTCTGAATAAATGGAAGAAAGACTCACACCCCTGAAAACACAGCCCTTTCTAGTATTTCTAGTATTATTTAACAAATCTAAAAACAAATTAGCATTCTAATTTGGTAAGCTCTTAGGAACCAATCAGGAATACTGTTGAATAGTCTGTTTAAAACTGTGTACCAAAAAATAGATTTGCCTAAGAATGTCTGAAAAAGTTGGTCCCAACCAAGTTTCCTATTGTGTTTTTACATTTCATACCTGGTGATTCTTGAATTTTAAAAAATGTCTAAACCATCTTCTCCAGGTTCTGGTTTTAAAGACATTCAAAGTAGCTCTCAATTTTCTTTCTTTTAGTCATGAAACCTGATTTATTTAGAAATATATAACTGTTTCAAATCTATAATTGGAAAAAAAAAGCTTTCTCAGTAGACTGACCTATTATTCTTGATTTATCTTGGGCTATAAAATGCAATTCTATTACTTTACCCACATGATTATGCTTTAGAAAGTCTGATATGCAACAGAACACACCAGCCATTGCTCCTACATCAGTCTCTCAGATAAATTGGTATAGTATATATTAGATTGCACTTTATTGGAACATTAAATTGAACTTTCTATTACCAAAATCTATGGATCAGAAGGACAATATAGATTACTTCATAAACATTTCATTTCTCTACCTAATGTAGCAATGACTGGCAAGCCCAATCTTAAATCAGAGTGTTTGTAGTAGGACAGGCAATTGATAATCTTCTAAAGGAAAATGCAGTTAAAAGTGAAAGAAGGAGAAATGTAAAGTGTACATTGATATTTCCTTGACTGCATGAATGCCATAAAGGGGAGTACTATTCAATTCTGTTAAAGTAAAAAGTGTAACTATCTTAATTATTTTTGAAGGCACAGAATCACATATTGTTTATTTGAATTGGGATATATTATTTGTAATCAATTTGTTTTTAGGGTGGTAAACATTTATTGACACGCAGGAGATTTGTACTTGAACCTTATATTAATATTATTTACAATCCAAAAATGAGAAGGAAGAGGAGCAGGAGAAAAAGAATTCAAAGAACTAGAACTAGTAGAAGAACTAGAAAAAGAAGAATAACTAGAAAAGAAGAAAAAGAATTAGAAGGAAGAGGAAGAGAGAAGGAGAGGAGAAGAGAGAAAATTCATGAGATTACAGAACCACAATTAGAAAGGACTTCAGTTACTGTGTGCTCCATTCCACACATGAGCAGGAATTCCCTCTATAATCCTACTGAGGGAATCACTCAATCTTCTGCTAGTTAATCTCTGGCAGTCTCACCACCTCCCAAACCAGTTTATTCCATTTCAAGACAATTTTAACTGTTGAGGAGTTTTGCTTTATATCAAACCAAAATCTGCCTTTGGGAATTTTTATTTGTTGGCTGTTTGAAGTCAAACAAAAGACACCTAATCCCTCTTTTAGATATTTGAAAACAACAATTACCCCTCCGTCTAAAAGTATATTCAAGATAAGTACCCCCATTTTCTGTAACTGATTTTAATGCAGCATGGTCTCCAAAGCTTTCCCCATTCTCCCCAAATATTTCAGTTTATCAATTTCCTTCCTAAAATGCTGCACCCAGAATTTAGCACAGTGCCCCAGGTGTAGTCCGAACAGAACAGATTGCAGTGAGATTATTACCTTTATAAATCTATTAACAGAATCTAGGATGACATTCTCTTGTCTGACTACCACACACATCATGTTACTTTTCTGAAAATTTAGTTCCATTTACAAGTTTTTTTTTTAATGAATTTTGATAATGATGTCACAGTGTAGCAAGGGGAATTTGCTTGCTCTGCCTGTTCCTCTTCCAGGAATGACTAAAATATATAATGATACATTTCTCATAATAGTATAATACAAATTTGAACAATTAAGCCTAAATCCTTCAGTTATTCGAATTTGGAGTACTTTATTTATTCAGATGTTTGTGTTGCCAATATATTCCTAATATAAAGAAGCCAGCAAGTAAGGTTGAATGATTTTTTTTCATAAATCAGAGAAGCTATTATATAGTGTGTTCTATTTTATGCTTAGATTAAGAATTATTTTCAGTTCATTAGTAGGTCAGTCTGGTAGAAAAAAAAATTGAAACCAAAGATTGAAGAACAGCCAATATAATCAAAAGATGAGTACAAAGACAAATTTCATGAAATGGTCATAGAATTCCAATATATGCTACTCTGCTACCATCTAGTGGTTCTGTTGCATACAAGTTTCACAAATTAGTTCACTATATTCTAAATTGTTATTGTTTTTAGTTGCTTTGTCAGTGCTAAGCAAGGAGGTCTAGTGTTTGCTGGCCAACATGATTTCTAGATTTCTTTGGCCTTTTCACTGTGTTCATTGCTACATATCACATAAAGTTCTAGAGGAAGTAGTCCTAATCCATAACTATATCTAAATTATAGTTTTATACACACACACACACACACACACTTTTTTCCTGTTATCCATTTCCCAGGATTAATATCTTGTCTGGGTAGGTCAAACACAGTTCATGACCAGTACGATGGCAGCATTATATTGTTGTTCAGTTGTATCTGACTTTTCATGATCCTATTTGGGGTTTTCTTGGCAAAGATACTGGAGTGGTTTACATTTTTTCTCCAGCTCATTTTATAGATGAGGAACTAAGGTAAATGGGTTTAAATGACTTGCTCGGCTATTAAGTAAGTATCTGAGGCCAGATTTTAACTCAGGAAAATAAGTCTTCCTGACTTCAAATTTGTCATTTTATCCACTGCACCCCCTAGCTGCCCAAGTAATCTGGGAGATTAATGATAAAATTTTTGGGCCATGACAACCACATATGACACATGATACTCTTTCCCCTCTTCTCTCTCCCCCCAACAAATATATGAGACTCTTTGATTATGTGCAACTATATGCTGTTAATATTCTTACCAAGAGACTTTCTGTAAATATATATATACATATATGCAAGTCATTTCTTTAACTTTAAACTGCATTATTTACATTTTCCCTATCACTTTCTTAAATCTATACAATAAAGAAAATAATAAATCAAGCTCTGATTTATAGCAGTCGAGATATAAATGCTTACAATGCAAATTTAATAATCAGCTAGGATGTCAGCACATTTTTCACACCTCTGGCTGTGTAACTCAATTAACTTCTGTCTATAGAAAGACAGGAAGTTAACACATTATCTAGCAAATGTATGCAAAATTTAAATTTCTCACTAGGTGGCACACTACTTGAGCCGTTAAGCCAATCTTGTCAGTTTCTTTCCAACCCTGACAACCTAATAGTTACAGTATTCCCATTGATCAAGAGAGTATTTATACTTAAACTGCTTGAAGCCACTTGCAAGTCCATGGTGTCACCATGGTAGCACACCAAATGGCTTGAATTAACCCTCCTTGGCAGGGTACAAAATTAATCTAGGGAATAAAGTGGAATGCTTTTCAAAATGTTTAAAATGTGAACTTTGTTGTCTATATGTACTTTATGAATACTCATTTCATTGGTTTTCCTTTCCCTCAATTTATTGACCACAAAAATTTAAAGGCTTATAATGCTGTGGTCACATAGGTTACATATACATATGCATGTGTGTATATATATATACATACATATACACATGCTTATATATATCTGTGTACATAGATATATGGGTTACCAAAGTCTTCATGTAGATCTAAGCTATTTCTACCATTCAAATTTAAAATGGCACTAAAACTTTTGAAATACTTTATAATATGAAGGAAAAAAGTAAAAAAGAAGAAACATTGGTGACTAGAGGTTGCTATTTACAGTCATCCTCTGGATATCCTCCAGAAGTTGCCCTCTCAGATATTTGAATGGAAACAAAGGGAAATTCTAACCAGATTAACCTGCAGCTCAGGTAAAGGATTGAGGGAAGGATGTGCACTCCTCATCTTAGAACCACTAATAAGATATAAAGGAATGCTTGGATTCTGTGGGGAGAATAGCTATTTTACCAGCTACAACTCAATTAAGATTCACAGTGGCTGACTAACAGTCTTGAGAACTCTAGATCTTCTCTCCTTGGGACTATCAAGGCCAATCTAAGGTCCAATATCAAAAGTTTCTGACGACATTGGTTTCTGGTCATCTTGCTGTCATAAAGCTGCAGCTATGATTGGGCTTATATCCCAAAGAAATCATAAAGAAAAGAAAGGGCCCCACATGTGCAAGAATGTTTGTGGCAACTCTTTTTGTAGTGGCTAGAAACTGGAAACTGAATGAATGCCCATCAATTGGAGAGTGGCTGAATAAATTATGGTACATGAATGTCATGGAATATTATTGTTCTGTAAGAAACGACCAGCAAGACGATTTCAGAGAGGCCTGGAGAGACTTGCATGAACGGATGCTAAGTGAAACGAGCAGAACCAGGAGATCATTATACACAGCAACAACAGTATATTACATGATCAATTCTGATGGACATGGCTCTCTGCAACAAAGAATTGTCTCAAACCAGTTCCAATTGTTCACTGAAGAAAACCATATACACTCAGAGAGAGGGATATGAAATATGAACCATAACATAACATTTTCATGCTCTCGATTGATGTTTGCTTGCATTGTGTTTCCTTTCTCTGATTTTTCTTTCTTGTAGATATGATTTCTCTTGCACAAAAATGATAAGTGTGGAAATATGTACACATATATTCGATTTGTCAAGTATTTTAACATAATTAACATGTAGTGGATATCCTGCCATCTAGGAGAGGGGTGGGGATTAGGGGGAGAAAATTTTGTAACAGAAAGCTTTGTAAGGGTTAATGTTGAAGAATTATCCACACATATGTTTTGCAAATAAAAAGTTTTAATTTAAAAAAAAAAGCTGCAGCTATGGGTTGCTACTGGGTTCAGTCCATGTACATCTTCATGTGTTCTGGACTCTGGCTGCTTATTCCTACTCTTTTGTGGAAGCCTAGAATGAGGTCAGAGGAAACAAAGCAAGATGTAAGCAATGAAGGAAACAATTCCAGATCATTCAGATCCCTGCCAGATTTTCCTGTTTCATAGCTTCTTGATTTCCAGTGTAATAAAGATAAGGGAGCTTCCACTGGTTGTTCCCTGCCTAGAAAAATGAGGACAGTCTTACTTTTCAGTGAGGCAACTGATAGGAAGTGGATAGAGCACTGGGCCTGGAGTCAAATAGTTTTATAAGCTATGTGACTCTGGACAGGTCACAACCACTGTTTGCCTGTTTTCTCAACTATTAAAATGAGGATAATATAATAGTACCACCTACCTCTTAGGGTTGTTGTAAAGATCAAATAAGATAATATTGCAAAAAGTGCTTGGTATAATGTCTGGTTCAGAGTAAACCCTATATAAATGCCTATTCCCTTTCTCTCTAAGGGTGTTTTCTATTCTTTTGTTTATCTCCTTCTGTAGATTTCCTAGGTCTCCATGGAAATGAAAAATATTGATGCAGAAGTTAAATCTATACATAAAATGTATAGCTCCTTCTTTGTACTATTCTCTTTTAATTCTTTAGTGATAGGAAAAGAGTGCCAGAAACAGGGGGCAGAGGTAGCTCACTACATAATTTTGTGCCATATTGTAAACATTAGTTTAACTATTGGAGCTTTGAATGAAAATACTATGGAAACATAATACAGGATTGAATCATATTAATAATGATATTCTCTTTATAAATGATGAGAGGAGGCATAACAAAATTACAATGAAATATAAGAATGACTCACAAGCTCTCTTTCAATAGATGAATAAAGGTAATGAAGGGGTTGGTTTTACTGTATTTTCAGGGGCAACAAAAAAACTGTTTTCATTTGGTCAATTCGTATTGTAGTGCTCATAATAAATATCTACAAAAAGACCATCATGAAGATAAATGGAGTATATGTTCCAATAAATTTTGCAGAGAATGAGGAGATAAAATCGTAGAAGACCAGATAAAACCTCTGTGTTAAATCAACATTTCCTGTGTGACTTTAATGAAAAATGGGAACAAGAGACAATTGTTAAAAATATATATATTTTTAAATTCTTTCATTTAGAAGTAAACATATGAGTAATAACAAATGAGTCATTTCCAAATCAGTTTTCTGTGTAACCAGGTCAGGTCACCAATTTATAGAGTAAAAATCAAAATCAATTTCAAATTAGAATAAATAAGGAGAGTGATATAAGGCATATAATTTTTCTCAGTCTTTTTTCAGTCATGTATAACTCTTTATGACCCTATTTTGGGTTGTCTTGGCAAAGATACTGGAGTGATTTGCCATTTCCTTCTCCAGCTCATTTTACACATGAGGAAACTGAGGCAAACAAGAATCAACAGTTCATGTCTGAGGTCAGATTTGAATTCAGAAAAATGAGCCTTCCTAGCTCCAGACCCAGCACTCTATCCACTGTTCTACCTAGCTACTCATAATGTAGCACTAACTTAATCTATTTAAGCAAAATATTAATATGAAAAATAGGAAATAGAAAAAAAAACAAAAACAAAAATGGGATATCACCATTTTGTAAGAAAGTTTACCAAGGTAAATCAATTGTCATTGAAAAGCATCTCTCTTTGCCTTTCTACAACCTGTCTCTCACATTTGGAATGCACTCTCTATTTACCTCCATCTCTTAGTGCTAGAGTATGGGACTCTTCTGAGAAGGAGTACTAAAGCCACCCCGGGCTTTGGTGCACAATAAATTTTCTGCCACGTTGCAGAAACACCCTTGTTGAGCAAGGAGTAATGATTTGTGATCATGGGAATGAGTTTTTAGTCTGAGGATCACAGCTAGTTTCTCTTGAACAGGGATAGCTTGACAGGGCCTCTTGCCTGTGAGCAGGTTGCTAAATATAATCTCTGAGATCAAAGAGCTTTCTTGAAACAGCTGCAAGATCTTAGAATCCCTGGTGTTCCTCAAAACTCAGCTCAACGATCATCTTCCATATAAGGCTTTTCCTAAACTTAAATCAGCTTCTAATGCCACCCCTAAAAATTTCCTTATATTTATTTTTTGTGGGGCAGCTAGATGGTGCAGTGGATAGAGTACTGGCCCTGGAGGCAGAAGGACCTGGCCTCAGATATTTAATACTTACTAGCTATGTGACCCTCAGCAAGTCACTTAACTCCAATTGCCTAAAAAGCAATAATAATAAGTAAATAAATTATTTTTTTATATGTGGGAAAGGTTTGCCTGGGTTTCCCAATTAATTGAATCAACTAGTCCACTTAATGAAATTATAGGGGATAAAGAAAGGTAATAGAGGAAATAAGTTACAAAGTAATGCCCCTTTGGATCCTTGAGTAAGGTCATTGAATGAGAAAGAACCAAGAAATTTTTTTTTGAAAGTGGACAAATACAATGGGTCTATCCATATCCTTTTCTCTGCCTATGAACTGATATTGGTAAACTGAGAGAAAACTGGAATTTAATAGGGAATAGCTGGCCTGCCTGGACTAGAACTAAGTAACTATTACATAAGCCACCTATAGAAGAAGTATTTAACTTTTGGAAGTTGGCTCTCTACCCTTTCCCTAGTGCTTCTCCTGTCCTTGAAGCAAGGACATCTTAGAATAGAAGTACAAGACAATATTCCACAGAACAAGAATTGTTCTGAAAAGTGAGATTTCTAGAAATAGGAGTAAAGATCTTTCTAGGAAGTTGGCAGAGCCCAAGTCCAAAATTCCTAATGGTCTTAGGGTACAGGTTCTGGTTCTTTCTGAAAAGAATAGCTGTATCTTAGGTCAGGATTTCATTTGGAGATAGAGTATTGAACCTATATACCCTGCCAATGAACAGTAGAGTTCATTCACCTTCATGAGGAGCATCATGAGAAGACATTAGAAAACCTTGTGGTGTCAACAGTGTAAATTGCCTTGGCCATATGAATTTCCTATGTATATGCTTCTCTACTTGCAAATTGCATGTGTATCCACTCTTTCCACTGACTTTGTATGCATTCATAAGACAATGCTCTCTAGGTTCAATAGTGAATTATTTTATTTCTAAAGTTCATACTATGTTACTTCAATAACTGTTATTTCTTTGAGAAACCTAGCTAAACAGTCAATCAGTGGCATAGGACAGGATATCAGGACAAGCTAGGTAATAACGTTAGCAATTTAGTGTTTGATAAACCCAAAGACCCCAGCTTTTGGGATAAGTACTCACTATTCAGCAAAAACTACTGGGAAAATTGGAAACTAGTATGGAAGAAATTAAGGCTGGACCCACACCTAACACTGCACACCAAGATAAGATCTAAATGGGTTCGTGATCTAGATATAAAGAGTGATATTATAACCAAATTAGAGGAACATAGGATAGTTTACCTCTCAGACCTGTGGAGATGGAATAAATTTATGTCCAAAGAAGATCTGGAACTCTTAATTGAACACCAGATGGATAATTTTGATTATATTAAGTTAAAAAGTTTCTGTACAAACAAAACTAATGCAGACAAGATTAGGAGGGAAGCATCAAATTGGGAAATCATCTTTACATTTAAGGGTTCTGATAAAGGTCTCATCTCTAAGATATATAGAGAATTGTCTCACATTTATAAGAATTCAAGCCATTCTCCAATTGATAAATGGTCAAAGGATATGAACAGACAATTTTCAGATGATGAAATTAAAACTATTTATAATCATATGAAAAGGTGCTCCAAATCACTATTGATCAGAGAAATGCAAATTAAGACAACTCTGAGGTACCACTACACACCTGTCAGATTGGCTAAAATGACAGGAAAAGATAACGATGAATGTTGGGGGGGTGTGGGAAGACTGGGACACTGATGCATTGTTGGTGGAGCTGTGAACGGATCCAACCATTCTGGAGAGCAATTTGGAGCTATGCTCAAAAAGTTATCAAACTATGCATACCCTTTGACCCAGCAGTGTTTCTATTGGGTTTATATCCCAAAGAAATCATAAAAGAAGGAAAGGGCCCCACATGTGCAAGAATGTTTGTGGCAGCCCTTTTTGTAGTGGCTAGAAACTGGAAATTGAATAGATGCCCATCAATTGGAGAATGGCTGAATAAATTATGGTATTTGAATGTTATGGAATATTATTGTTCTATAGGAAACGACCAGCAGGATGATTTCAGAGAGGCCTAGAGAGACTTGCATGAACTGATGCTGAGTGAAATGAGCAGAACCAGGAGATCATTATACACGGCAACAACAATACTATATGAGGATCAGTTCTAAGGGACATGACTCTCTTCAACAATGAAATGCTTCAAACCAATTCCAATTGTTCAGTGAAGAAGGCCATATACACCCAGAGAGAGGGATGTGAAATGTAGACCACAACATAACATTTTCATTTTCTCTATTGATGTTTGCTTGCATTGTATTTCCTTTATCGGATTATTCTTTCTTGTAGATACGATTTCTCCTGAACAAAAAAATGATGTGTGGCAATAACTATACATATATTCGATTTCTTAAGTATTCTAACATAATTATCATGTAGTGGATATCCTGCTATCTAGGGGAGGGGTGGAGAGTAGGGGGGAAAATTTGTAACAGAAAGCTTTGTAAGGGTTAATGTTTAGGAATTACCCATACATATGTTTTGCAAATAAAAAGTATTAATAATAAAAAATTAAAAAAAGAGAAACCTAGCTAAATATCAAGATGTAAATACATTGGTGGGGACTCAGGAACTATAGTTTTAGGAATGAGGACCCTTTCCTAAATGCAGATGAGCATATCTTTGATCTGAGGTAGTTATCCCATAGGGGACTAATTTTTGAGGTCCAATTAGAGGGGCTACCCAAAGATAGTGTGTGCGTGTGTGTGTGTGTGTGTGTGTGTGTGTGTGTGTGTGTGTGTGTGTG
>JAJPUD010000853.1:130751-153288 GCA_023553655.1 Myrmecobius fasciatus | reverse complement strand
GTGTGTGTGTGTGTGTGTGTGTGTGTGTGTGTGTGTGTGTGTGTGTGATGTTATATCTGAGATGCATTTTTGAACCCCTAATTCTTTACTTTCTGGACTGGTTCACTCATCCCAATCTGCACTCATTCTAATAGGTATGGGGTTCCAGGAAGATACAATCACAATAATGTTATGACATAGATTTCTCTTAGGATTCTAAGAGTAACCCTAGTTTGAGAGAGATACACTCATTATTTACCATTTTGTATCTGAGATTTCACAGCATGCCTCCTCTTTACATAAAATAATTCACCATGAAGCTATTAATTCATAAATATAAAACATTCACAAAACTATGAGGCAAAAGAAACATTAGTCAAAAAAATTTTCTCAATTGAAATCAAGAGCAGTAATATTTATCAATAAAAATACAGAAATAGTTAGATAAAGAACAGGAACAACTATAATATGTTTACTCATAAACTTGGGTCACACTCTCCCACCAGTATACAGTATCCATGTGGGAAAGTGAATGACACACTTAGAGAAACCTGATTGGAATCTTATATGAATGAGTAGGGAAAACAATATGCCTGGGACAATACAGGCAACGTAGGCCTGTTTATCCTTGGTACCTTAAGGAATAATCTATACTACATCAAGTTAGCTATTCCCCTATTCAACCTCACTACTCTTTTGCCCAGCAAAATTGCTCCTATTCTACTCTCAAGCTGATGAAGTAGTGACAGCTCTTTTTGCTCACTGCAAAACTTGAAAGGTACTAAAAAAAAAAAAAAAGTTATTTTTTTTAGGTGTTGCCTTAAGCCAGAGAACTGCCAAGCTCTTCACATATGCAAATATTAGGAGATTCTTTTTCCCCAAGCCTTTTCTCACTACAAAGAAAATCTAATTACAAAGCAAATCTTTCCACCTTCTCTTCCACATTGAATCACAGAAGTAAATTTGAGGACAAGAAAAACATCCCTGAGAAACTGTAGATAGAACTTGTTGTTCAGTCATGTCCAAACCTTCATAATCCCATGGACCATATTGTCCATGGGACTTTCTTGACAAAGATACTTAAGTGGTTTGCCATTTCCTTCTCTATTGGATTAAGACAAATAAAAATTAAGTGACTTCTCCAGGGTCACACAACTACCAAGTGTCTGAGGTCAAATTTGAAGGCAGGTCTTCTTGACTCCAGGCTTGTACCATATCCACTGAACTTCCTAGATGTCATACACAGCATTAGAGAGCAATAAATTCTGTTCCTTTCCAGGAGGTTATCTTCTAATGAGTTTTCTGCATCTGCTTCAGCCTCTCTCTAGCAGATCAGGAAAGCAACATTTCTCTCACAATCAGCAAGTTCAGAGAGAGAGAGAGAGAGAGAGAGAGAGAGAGAGAGATAAAGGAGAGGGGAGCAAAAAACAACAAAAAGAATCTGACCATAGAAAGCTATTTTGGTGACAGGGAAGACTAAGACACAAACCCAGAAGAAGAAAACAATGTCAAAACACCTATGAGCAAAACCTTAAATAAAAATGGGAAGTGGCCTTAAGTCCATAAAAAACCTTATGGAAGAGCTCAAAAAGGAACTTTGAAATCATATAAGAGAGATAGATGAAAGATTAGGGGAGAAATGATGCAAGAGAATTCAAAAGAGAAAAAAAGAATCAATAGCTTAGAAAACTGCTTTAAAAGAATTGGTCAAATGACAAAAATAGTACTCCTTAAAGAGTACTATTGACCAAATAATAAAGAAAATACAAAACCTAATCCAGTTTATTATTTGGCACAGCCTTGTTGATAAACAGTTTTGCAAGCGTGATTAGCGCGTGAACAGTAGGCAATCTCCAATCACCATTCAAAGAAGCAGCTCATGGGCATTGCTTATGCATGGTATCTGCCAATGGGAGGAGAGCTGACCCAGCCACGTCAGCAACCCACTCACAGGCAAGAGGCCTTGTCAAGGCATCCCTGCTCACGAGCAACTAGCTGTGACCATCAGGCTCAACCTATTCCCATGCCATGCACCAGTGCTCCTTGCTCAACAAGGGCGTTTTGCACTGTGACAGAAAGCTTATTGTGCACCACAGGTCAAGGTGGCCTTGGTACTCCCTCTCAGCAGGGTCCCACACCCTAGCACTCCTGGATCTATTTTCTAGATAAGTTGTTTTTCCAATGAGGTATTTTACATTTTCTTCTTTTTCATTCTTTTTAGTTTTTTTGACTTATTCTTGATGACTCATAGAGTCATTATCTTCCATATATTCAATTCTAGTTTTTAATATATGATTTATTTCAGTTGGCTTTTGTACCTTCTTTTTCATTTGGCTAATTCTACTTTTAAAAGTTTTGTTTTCTACATTTTTATTTACCTAAATGTTCTTTTTCTTACCCTTTCAGGAACTAAGTTCTCATTGAAAGGGGATGGTATAATAATACATACTTTTATGTAGTTATTTATGTATGGATAGAAAATAAGCTCCTTGAGGGCAGGAACTATTTTGGTTTTGTCTCATTTATCCCCAGAGTCTCAAACAGTGGCCAGCAATGGGTGGTTAACAAAATATTTGCTGGTTGAAGGAGATCATATACCAGAAAAATACCAGAAAGAGAATATACTAAAAGCAAAAGAAAAGAAAGCAAGATATTACTCTATGTATAAAACCAGAGGCAGAGAAAAAGAAGGCAGAATGGAGAAATAAAACATACAAAAAGCAACTACTCACTCATAAGCTGGTCACTTTTGAAGAGAAAGTTCAAGTCCTTGATTGTTTCACAAGTATACTGCTGGAGCTGTCCAGTGATGGAAGAAGAGATAGGTTTTATTCAGAACATGAATGTTACCTTCAGGGTTAGCTAGGCACAGACAGGGCAGCCTTTGTTTACCTGGCTTATGGTTTCTAATATTTTGGGTCCCATGAAAAGAGTTATTTCTTTGCTGAGGCAATTGGGGTTAAGTGACTTGCCCAGGGTCACACAGCTAGGGCATGTTAAGTGTCTGAGGCCAGATTTGAACTCAGGTCCTCCTGACTTCAGGGCTAGTGGTCTATCCACTGTGCCACCTACCTGCCCCTGAGTTATTTATTTCTAACACAAGGTTTTGCAAGGGTGAATGTTGAAAATGATCTATGCATATAGTTAGAAAATTTTTAAAAAAAGTTTTTTAAAAAGAAAAGAGTTTTTTTTTTAACAGGGTACAGAGGCTCCAAAAAGGAGCTTCCATATTCCCCAACTCTGGGATGACTATTTGCCCTGTAGCAGTTCTATCATGTCATGATGAGAGTTCACATCCCCTAGCTTCATACTGCTGTTTCTCCTCTATTCCTAAGAGGTAAAGAAAGGGAAAACTTGAGGTATCAGAGGAGCCAGTAGAGCTAGTTTCCAGGACAGCTAGTGATTGTCTACAGCTTGCTCAGATTCACCCTTCTGGTGATCCTTGCAATACATTACTGCCACCTGGATTGGATATTATATTACTTGAAGGAAACACAAAATTTCATTCCTATGCTTGACCCAGGAATTTTTAGCAGTCAAGTTCACTTGACTTTCCACATTGCCTCATGAGCATGAAGGATAGGAAAGATATATTGGGAGTCAGTATAAATATTTGCTCACTTTCCTCTGCTTAATTCTAGAGCCCATATGAGGGCTATTAACTCAGCCTTCTGAGCAGAAGTGTCAGGAGAGAGAGGGGCAGATTTGATAGCGCTGATTAGATGCACAATTGCATATCTGACCTTCCCTCCTTCCCTTTCTACCTTTGTAGAAGGTAGAAAGCATACCATCTGGATGCTCTATTACATCAGGATTGTCTAAGGAATCATCTTTCAGGTTCCACCAGCTAGAATATGTTACTGGCAAATTCTCACAATCATGGGCAGTAGGTTTACAATTTAATGGGGGAAGGAAGGTAGTAGAGCTTAGGGTCTGGCACACCTTCAAGGTTAAATTAGGTATATCCAAAAGCAAAGTTTGATATTTAATTAGATTCTAAGGTAGACTGAACTTCCTGTACTGTCAAAACTAAAGGCTGGCCCAGGGTAAACTGCTACTGCCCCAAGGCACAGAGGCAAGGAGAGCCTGATTCCTTCCCTCTCAAACACATAAAGGGCTTAACTAAATCTGTATTGCCAAGACAGGTGCCAAGATAAGCTTGGTCTTTAATTCCTTGAAGGCAGATTCCTGTTTGAGTATGGAGACAGTAGATTCATGTTGGGGCTTTGCAATAAGGCTAAAATGGGGAAGTCAAATTGTGTAAAATCCAGCCATTTCCAGAAAGGTCTGAAGTTGCCTCTTTGAGGCCAGACTAGGAAAGGTTAGGAATAGCCTCAGTACTCTCTGAAGTTTCTTGACTGTCTTAGTGAAGTCTTTAAGAAATATATTAATTAATGTCTTGAGTGTGCACTTCATTAGTTAGTCTGCCTCAATCATCAGGTGTAAATTTCGAAAGCTCACTCTGGGACCCCAAACCCTCATGTAACAATAACAGGGAACTGCCTTTAGGGTCTTTACCCCAGGATTAGGCTAGAGAGGATAAGAAGGATCAGAAAGAACAGAGGGGAGACCAGGCTCTCATCTTTGCCATTGCCATTGCAGGGTCACACAGCTAGGAAGTGTCTGAGATCACATTTGAACTCAGGTCCTCCTGACTTCCGGGCTGGTACTCTATCCACCCTAGCTGTGTCTCCCTGAGCAAGTCACTTAATCCCAACTGCCTCAGCAAAAATAAATAAAAATAAACAGGGTAGAGTTTTCTTCAGGACCTTGGGTGATCTCCTTAAATTTTTCATAATTTACTTCTCTGTTGATTCCTTTCTATATCCCCTCAACTAAACGGGTCATCATATTAACTCATTTCTTCTTGTCTCTATCACTAAGATAATTCTACTGCAGACTGACTGCAGGAACTGTTGTGGCTCCCAGAAGGTGTTGAGTGGGATGGGTTTTAGCTACACCATCCCAGAATTTCTGGACCAAGATTCTTTTCTTTTCTGTGTTGCAGCAGGAGGATACGAGAATATGAAGACTGCCTCAAATTAAATAAAACTGTAGGGTAAGAGCCATCTGTGAATCTGACAGTGTCTTCAGAATATTGTTCCTACTTTGATCTGAGGCAGATCTGTCACATGCACCCTCATAGTGAGGTCATGGACCTCTCTGAGAGGAAACATCAATGTAGACTTTTCATGCACTATTACCTGGGACAGATATAGTGTTCTTCAGGTACAGGAAGGGCTAAAGACAGATCTAGGTATGTAAGAGGGTCTCAAATACAAGGATGAAGAAAGGAAGAAGGGAAGTTCTCAAACCTGGGATCTGGGTCAGATCCCAAGGCTGAAGCTAAGAGTAATGAAGGAGTGAAAAATATTGCCAGGATGGATCACCCATTAGATCAGGCTTTTTGTCAAGTGGGTCATATTTAACAAAAAAATATATGGCAATGTTTTCTAAGGGCAAAGTCCTGGGAGAGGGCCATAAAGGTTGGGACATATAGACTCTCTGTCTATTTATCCTCTCATTTACAAAACAAATATAATTGCAGAATTACGTTGTAATTAAGTAATCTTTCTGGCCAAGTTTTTTTTTTCTCATTGAAATTGTACTGTGGTCAATATTTATTATAGTAAAATATTAGCTTCCTTTTTATATCTTGTTGGCCAAACTTCTCCCAATGTGCCAAGAGGCAACCTAAGGGAGAGTCCTGGGGTATAGAGGAGGACTGTCCCACGTTTCACCTCTGTTCTTAGTTATTAACCCACAGTCACTTGCCTGCACCAGCATCCTAGTGAGGGAGAAAGATGAAGGATGTTGTCAAGCAGGGCGTCCTAAGGAGAACTGGGCACCTAAAAGGGTCCCAAAAAGCCTAGACCTTAATGGGATTCCACCCCATGCTGAGAGAGTTCTGGGTCCTCAGAAGGGTCCCAAATGAGAGGCTGAGGTACATCCTGTATGGGGTCAACATTTAGAAAATGATGAGGATCGGTCAGGGCCACTCAGGAAAAGAATTCCAGGGAGCAAGTCAGTTCTCAGTCAAGACAGACTTTAATGCAGTGAGGCACACTTTATTCTTAAGGGACCAGCAGCAAGTTAGACAAACAATCTTATATTCATACCACTTTCTGCTGAAATTGGGCTGAGTTAGTTCTTAAGTTAACTGCTAGGAACAGAAAAACAAGATGCTGTTGCCCACCCAGCCAGGTGCAGGGAACTTGATTCATATTATATGTTTTAAAGATCTAGGGTTGTAAACAAGGTTAGTCACATATGCTCCAAGTGCTATAAAAAGTTTGCGTTGCTTCTGAGCACGTTATCCACAGGACAGGGTACAAGGAAAAAGCTAAAGCCAATTCTATTACAAAAATCTTGAAAGATTTCCTATTGCCTTTAATATAAACTATATAATCCTCAGTATTTAGTCTTTAGAATCTTCCACATTCTGGATCCATCTAACTTTTCTTTCTTATTATATACTTTCCCTTTATTCTTGATTGTAGCCACAATGACTTGCCAGGTATTCCTTGTACATGGCATTTCAACTCCTACCTTCATTTATTTATCTCCTGTACCTTTGCATAGGTGTTCTCTTGTCTAGAATGTACTCTTCCCCTTTATCCCCTGGAAGCTTTTCTTCTGTTTAAGACACATCATGTACCAACTCTTTATTTGCTTTTCCTCATTGCTCTAGTTCTTAATGATCTCTTCCATCTGAAACAATGCTATATTTTGTCTTTTTTGGCACAGTGGGTGGTGTTCTGGGCCTGGACACCCCTGAGTTCAAATTCAGTCTTAAACACTTATCAGCTATGTGACTGTGGCCAAATCACTTTATTGTTTTTTTCCTTGATGAGATACAAAATCTCATCAAGGGGAAGTTCACCAAAAATCTCTAATGAAAAGTCTCTTTTTCTAAAAGTTAATGGAGATCATTTAGGGGAAGCAACCCAGTAAAGTCTCAGGAGCTATCTAGGGTTACCCAAATAACACTGAGAGAATATTAGCTATCTGCAGTTTTGAATTGTTATTGTTGTTGTTGTTGTTTGTCCTTTGTTCCTGAAAAGGACCATAACATCAAAAACATAATGTCATGACATGCAAGGAATTGGATTTAAGTGAAGGAAAGCTGTGCCTCACTTTCCTCTCCAGAACCATCTGGGTCCAGTGGACAGATACAGATCAGGATGACTGGAGATGGTCTTGGATACAGTGAGAGACCTTAGCTTTTTTAAGCTAGTTTTTAACAGGTCTCAGTTTGACTGAGGCTATATCCATTCAGTGATTAAGACTAGGTAAAAATTGACACAAAAAGAATGACTTCTTTTACCTAGCCAAATAATAATAATAATCTAAATAAATAAATAAATGTGTGAGGGGAAGACCTTAATGTTTTTGGCCAAAACATATGGGGACCCAATCAGAACAATCAGTTGAGAAATCCTTTTTTCCTTCTTCCTTCTTCTCTCCCATCCTCCTCTTATGTTTCTTTCTTTTTCTTTCTTTCTTTCTTTCTCTCTTTCTTTCTCCCTTCCTTCCTTTTTTCTTTTCTTCCTTTTTTCCTTTCTTTTTCCTTCTTTCCTTCCTTCCTTGCTTCCTTCCCTTTTCCCTCCCTCCTTTTTATCCCTTCCTTTTTTTCCTTTTCTTCCTTCCCTCTATCCACTTAGCTTACCTACAGACTCTCTTGAAAACTTTCGTTTTATTTTGAATTGTTGAACCTTCTCAGGCTACCTTGGCATTTACTAGCTAGATTTCTTTCTTAAGGACCAGACATTAAGTCAAAACCTCTCATTGATTGATTGGCCAAAAAGAGGTCCCAGGCCAAGTCCCAAGTGGTCATTTTTGGACTAGGACTGGCTCAGAGTGAAAGTAAATAGCCAATTTGAATAGAAGCTGGAGAAGTGGCCCTGGGATGAGTATTGCACATTTATATCATCTACTTCACAGAATTGGGTTTTTTCCCAAAAATCCAAATTTAAGGCCCAAATATTCTGTCTTCCTTCCCCCTCACTGAGAAGGGATGAGAAAGAAAAAAAATATGTATATGTATAGACACACAAAACAAATTCCCACATTAGCCATGTTGAAAAAAAAGAAACAAAGAGGAGAAAGGATTCTTCATTTTGTACTTTGAATTCTTCAGTTTTCTCTAGAAATAAGAATATGTTTTATCAAGAGTCTTTTGGATTCACAGAACTGATGTTGAAATCAAATGAGTCAATTCTGGGAAGAATGCTTTTATAATCAAAATTCAGTGAATTATTCAATACACATTTATTTGTTGCTGTTTGCAAGACATTACACTGGTGCTGGCAGAAAAAGAACTTTATGAATTGTGCTAAGTATGTATTAAACCAGGAAAAGATGAGAATTGCAAAACCAAGCCTTCTTAGTACCATCCGTTTACCCACAGGGCACTGATGGACTGTCAATATCCTTTATATGATAGTAATAGTTTCCAGACTGGAACAATCATTATTTGTTCTTTCAGAAAACTTTATTTGTTAAGTTTTGCCTAGCAAATATAAATACAAACTTCATGCAGATACATAGGCTGACATTGCTTCCCCTCCCTAACCTTCCATTGCCTAATCTCTAGAAAGCTGAATTTGATAATTCCTCTCCCAGGTCTAAAGAGTTTGGAGACTTTAATGAAATTTTCATTTAAAAATCTTATCAGTCAGTAATGCTTAAAGCAACAAAACTTTATTTATGTTGCATTAAAATTCAAAGAAAGAAAGATTTAGGATTAAACATGGAGCAAGTTTATGAGGGTGCAAGGAAAAATAGAAGGGATTCAGCAAGGAAGGGGAGTCTGAAAAAATGGAGGGTCAAGCTTGAACACTTGGAGAACATAGAAAAAGTGAAATTTTACTAGTTTGCCAATAAGACTAAGCACATTGCCAACAAAACACGTCACAATCTTAATGATGTTTGTTTTTTATGATTATCACAATAAGAAGTTACTTCATCATTCTGAGTTCTACCTGTCTCAGCAAAGGAGGATGATATGATAGAGCTTGCCACATAAAAAGAGCTTTCTTTCACAGTATACATGACTAAGCAGAAAAGAAAATTAAATCATCATTTTTATGATGAAGTAGGAGAATGCCTCCAATCCCCTCTAAGCTTTGGATTGTTTTTATATGTACACAAATCCCTCATTTCCTTCAGGATAAAGCTCAAGAACCACTTCCTTCACAGAAATTATGATCTTTGCCCTAAGTGCTGGTACCCTACTTCACTTACTACTTTATATTCAATAACCTTTTATTTTATATCTATTCCATATACTTTTTACATGTTATACATAGCAGTATGGTGATGGAGCAAAGTTACTCCCTCTTTATGGCCTCTATCTTTGTGTGGGTTGGATTACTAAGTCTCAGACCCTCCCTGTCCTCCTCTTTTAGCAACACGTTCTAGTCACTCCTTTGGCTCTGTTGTGCCGGAGAAATGGGTTTCTTTTAATTTGTCCATGATAAGAAAATGGGAAAGACAGGTGACCAAAGGGTCAGCTTTTCATATCAATCCCAATTATTTGTCTAGAGAGATCTGGATCCAAATTTTCTCCCTGCTCTGAGAAGTTACTAAAATATCAATCAACAATTCTTCTTAGTTTCTTTTGAGCCCCATGTCAAAGGATATTTAGAAATGAAAACAATCTGTCTCTCTGATCTGATTTTTTCTCAACTCTCTCACCTCTATTTCTCTATCTCTCTGATAGAAGCAAATTATTTCAGTAAGGGTAGATAGAATAGGCTGTGCAATGTGTGGGGGAAAAATTAGTGTTCAACTATATTTGAGTTTCCAATCCTTCAACTTTTTAAAAAGTAGTCAAAAGGCTAGTAAAATTAGTGAAGATGTCTGTGACCAAGGTGGACCAATAAAAATATGGGGTGTTCAAGGAGACTAGCACTTGTGGTGAAAAGGGCTTTCTGAGTCCTTTTTTAGAACTGCTCATTCACTTTTAGCATCTACCTGGCACTTAGCTCTCACTTCTAGCTCCCAGAAGCTGCAGCATATGCAACAGCCAAATCTCAGCAAATCATTTCAGCAGAAGGACCAAAACAGGGAGAAGGTCAGTGAATTAGGTGGTTATTTACTCAAAGCATGTGAAGATATTCCCCAGTAGAGTGGGCGGATGAGAACAGGAAGGCAGTTGAAGCAGACACTATGGAATGCTCAGTTTGGTCAGGCATCAGATACCAAAGTCACCCACTGCATCGAGCCATCACTAGTTGTCATTGAATGGGACAAATGAAGATTTCTCAGAGACTGTAGGGTAAAGTCAATCAGACCCTAGGTCTAAGTTTCAGATTGCTCATACCAAAAAGAGACATTGTTGTACATTGGCCAACAACCCCCTTCTGTGTTGAAGAATTCAGTTCAACCAATGAATTTAAAAGTCAACAGGATATGGGAGGACTTGCGGTTTTTTCAGCTATATAACTTCTGCCTCTGCACTTGGCCATACCCTACTAGACTGCCTAGTGAGTGTGCTGGCCCACTTCTTGCAAGAACCAAATAAAGGTTGCTTGTTTGTAGGGAGACACCTCTGAGTAGTCAATTTGGGTAAAGGGGAAGGTCTAGCATCCCTGCCCCACACATCTTTACTTTTGTCTTGTCATTAGACTTTGATGACTGGAAGAGAAAGTGAGGCTGACAACTTTGTGTAGCTCTACCTCACTTAAATCCAATGCAAGTATGAGTGAAAACATCACATTATACTACTGATCCTCTTTGAAAATAAAGGACAAACAAAAACAACAATGATTATCCTAGTTAGTTAATAGAATGATCCCTATAACTGTAACATTAGAAAAGGACATTCTGAATTTATATATTGATTGCACCAGTATATCTACAATTCATCTAGAAAGGGTAATTTTCTTTCTTTTTTTTATTAATACTTTTTATTTGCAAAACATATGTATGGGTAATTCCTAAACATTAACCCTTACAAAGCTTTCTGTTACAAATTTTTCCCCCCTACTCCCCACCCCTCCCCTAGATAGCAGGATATCCACTACATGATAATTATGTTAGAATACTTAAATCGAATATATGTATAGTTATTGCCACACATCATTTTTTTGTTCAGGAGAAATCGTATCTATAAGAGAGAATAATCTGATAAAGGAAATACAATGCAAGCAAACATCAATAGAGAACGTGAAAATGTTATATTGTGGTCCACATTTCACATCCCTCTCTCTGGGTGTATATGGCCTTCTTCACTGAACAATTGGAATTGGTTTGAAGCATTTCATTGTTGAAGAGAGTCATGTCCCTTAGAACTGATCCTCATATAGTACTGTTGTTGCCATGTACAACGATCTCCTGGTTCTGCTCATCTCACTCAGCATCAGTTCATGCAAGTCTCTCCAAGCCTCTCTGAAATCGTCCTGTTGGTCGTTTCTCACAGAGCAAGAATATTCCATAACATTCATATACCATCATTTATTCAGCCACTCTCCAATTGATGGGCATCCATTCAGTTTCCAGTTTCTAGCCACTACAAAAAGAGCTGCCACAAACATTCTTGCACATGTGGGGCCCTTTCCTTCTTTTATGATTTCTTTGGGATATAAGCCCAATAGAAACACTGCTGGGTCAAAGGGTATGCACAGTTTGATAACTTTTTGAGCATAGCTCCAAATTGCTCTCCAGAATGGTTGGATCCGTTCACAGCTCCACCAATAATGCATCAATGTCCCAGAAAGGGTAACTTTCTATTCCTTATTCAACTTAAAAAATCTCATCAGGTATAGCAACATTTTTTTTTCTTTTTTTTCCAATAATATTTTATTTTCCAAATACATGCAAAGATAGTATTCAACATTCATCTCTATAAAACTTTGTATTCAAGATTTTTTTCTCTCCCTCCCTTATCCCCTCCCTCCCCAAGACAGCAAGTAATCCAATATAGGTTAAATATGTGCAATTCTTTCAAACATATTTTCATATTTGTCATATTGTTCAAGAAAAATCAGATCAAAATGAAAAAAAAACTATGAAAAAGAAAGAAAGAAGCAAACAAAAGGTAAAAATACTATGCTTCAATCCACATACAGTCTTCATAATTCTCTCTTTGGATGTGGATAGCACTTTCAATTTCAAGTCTATTGGAATTGCCTTGAATCAGCCACATTGTTGAGAGAGATGGATTTTAAGTCCATCATAGTTGATCAGATGCATAATCTTGTTGTTACTGTGTATAGTGTTTCCTTAGTTCTGCTTACGTTACTCAGCTTTAGTTTATGTAAGACTTTACAGGCTTTTTGGAAATCAGCCTACTCATCATTTCTTATAGAACAATAATGTTTTGTTACATTCATATACATTCATATTATTTAGCCATTCCCCAGATGATGGACATCCACTCAATTTCCAGTTCCTTGTCACTATAAAAAGGATTGCTACAAATATTTTTATCATTTTATGATATCTTTGGGATGCAGACCCAGTAGTGAGACTACTATGTATGGTCCTCAACACATATGCATAAATAATTTTCAACATTCATCCTTGCAAAACTTTGTGGTCCAATTTTTTTCTCTACCTTCCTTAGATGTCAAGGAATCCAATATATGTGAAACATGTGCAATTCTTCTATACATATTTCCACATTTATCATGCTACACAAGAAAAATCAGATCAAAAAGGAAAACAAATAAGAAAACAGAATGCAAGCAAACAACAACAGAGTGAAAATACTATATTGTGATCTTCATTCAGTCCCCAGAATCCTCTCTCTCAGTGCAGATGGATCTTTTCATTAGGAAGACCATTGGAACTTGCCTGAATCATCTCATTGTTGAAAAGAGTCATGTCTGCCAGAATTTATCATTGTATAATCTTACTGTTGCTGTGTACAATGACTTCTTGGTTCTATTCACTTCACTTAGCATCAGTTCATAAAAGTCCCTCCAGACCTCTCTGAAATCATCCTGCTGATCATTTCTTATAGAACAATAGTATCCAATTACATTCACATACCAGAACTTATTCAGCCTCTCTCCAACTGATGGGCATATAGTGTGCTTTCTAGAGACCCCAAACTGGGGTGCCAAAATGTGCTATGCATTCTAGAGCCCCCACACTGGGGTGCCAAAATATATCATCTAGACTAGCTCTCTGAAGGATCTCAGGACCAGCCCAAGTCCTTGGTTTTGGTGGAGGAGTGATGAGGCAAGACTCATGTGGATAGTCAAAGATGGAGTCCTCTCATCCCTTAAATACCTAAGTACAATTTCAACACTACAGCTCATTAAAGCATGTGCTAACTATAGTACCATTACATCACCACAATACACACACACACACACATATATAGTGCAATATAGTGCTAACTATAAACACCCTATAATAGATATGTAAATGCTTCTCTTTACTGTAATATTTTAGAAATGAGGTCTTTCTCACAACTGTTTTTTTTTTGTTGTTGTTGTTTTTGTTTTTTGTTTTTGTTTTTGCTTTTTGCTGAGGCAACTGGGATTGTGACTTGCCCAGGGTCACATAGCAAGGAAGTGTCTGAGACCAGATTTAAAGATCCTCCTGACTTCAGGGCTGGTGCTCTAACCACTGTACCACCTAGCTGCCTCTCTCAGAACTTTTGAATGTAAATTTTTTTCTCCAGTTTATTGCTTCTCTTCTAATCTTGTTTGCATTGGTTTTGTTTGTACAAAAGCTTCTAACTTAATATAATCAAAATTATCCATTTTGTATTCCATGAAGTATCTCAGTTCTTTGACCACAAATTCCTTCTTTTCCACAGATCTGGGAGGTAGACTATCCTTTATTCTTCTAATTTGCTTATAACATCACTTTTTATGTCTAAATCATGAACCCATTTTGACATTATCTTGGTATAGGATGTTAGGTGTGGCTCAATGCCTAATTTCTGCCATACTAATTTCCAATTTCCCCAGCAATTTTTGTCAAATGGTGAGCTCTTATCTCAGAAGCTAGGGTCTTTGGGTTTATCAAACACTAGGTTACTATAATCATTGACTATTGTGTCTTGTGAACCTAACCCTATTCTACTGATCAAATGGTTTTGATTACTGTTGCATTATAATATAGTTTTAGGTCTGGTACAGCTAGGCCACCTTCATTTGCATTTTTTCATTAATTCCCTTGAAATCCTTGACCTTTTGTTCTTTCAGATTATTTATTATTTTTTCTAGCTCTGTAAAATAATTTCTTGGAAGTTTGATTGGTATGGCATTAAATAAGTAGATCAATTTAGGTAGTATTGTCATTTTTATTTTATTAGCTCAGCCTACCCATGAGCACTTGATATTTTTCCAATTAATTAGATGTGACTTTGTGTGGAAAGTGTTTTGTAATTGTGTTTATATAGTTCCTGACTTTGGCTTGGCAGATAGATTCCCAAATATTTATATTTTCTACAGTTATTTTAAATAGAATTTCTCTTTGAATCTCTTGCTGAGGAACTTTATTGGTAACATATAACAATGCTGATGGTTTATGTGGATTTATTTTGTATCCTGCAATTTTGCTAAAGTTGTGAATTATTTCTAGTAGTTTTTTAATTGGTTCTCTAGGATTCTCTAGGCATATCATCATATCATTTGCAAAGAATGATAATTTGGTTTCCTCATTATCTACTCTAATTCCAATAATCTTTTTTTCTTCTCTTATTGGTAAAGCTAACATTTCTAATACAATATTGAATAGTAATGATGATGGTGGACAATCTTGTTTCACCTCTAATCTTTTTGAGAATGGTTCTAGCTATTCCCATTACATATGATGCTATTGATCATTTTAAGGAAAACTCCATTTATTCCTATATTCTCTAGTGTTTTTAATAGGAACAAGTGTTGGATTTTGTCAAATGCTTCTTCTGCATCTATTGAGATAATCACATGATTTTTGTTAATTTATTTATTGATATAGTCAATTGTGCTAATAGTTTTCCTAATGCTGAATCAGCCCTGTATTCCTAATATAAATCCTATTTGGTCATGGTGCATTAAGCCGGAGGTTAACTTGCTCTAATCTCTTTGCTAATATTTTATTTAAGATTTTTACATCAATGTTCATTGGAGAAATTGGTCTAAAATTTTATTTCTCTATTTTGACCTTACCGGTTTAAGTATCAGCACCATGTCTGTATCATAAAAAGAATTTGGTAGGATTCCTTTTTTCCCTGTCTTTCCAAATAGTTTGCCTAGTATCAGAACTTTTCTTTAAATGTTTGACAGAATTCACATGTAAATCCATCTGGCCCTGGAGATTTTTTCTTAGGGAGTTGATTAATAGCTTGTTCAATTTCTTTTTCCTCCTCTGCTAATCTAGGCAATCTTTATTTTATGAGTATCTATCCATTTCACTTAAGATTATTAGATTTATTGGCATATAGTTGGACAAAATAGCTCTAACTATTGCTCTAATTTCCTTTTCATTAGCAGAAAGTTCATCCTTTTCATTTTTGATACTAACAATTTGATTTTCTTCTTTCCTTTTTCTAATCAAATTAACTAAAGGTTTATCTATTTTGTTGGTTTTTTCACAAAATGAACTATTAGTTTTGTTTATTAGTTCAATAGTTTTTTTACTTTCAATTTTATTAATTTCCCCTTTTATTTTCAGAATTTCAAATTTGGTATTCAATTGGGGATTGTTAATTTGTTCTTTTTTCTACTTTTTTTAGTTGTGTGCCCAATTCATTGATTTGTTCTTTCTCTATTTTATGCAAGTAAGCATCTAGAAATATAAAACTTCCCCAGTGAACTGCTTTGGCTGCATTCCATAAATTTTGGTATGTTGTCTCGTCATTTTCTTGGATGAAATTATCAATTGTGTCTATGATTTGCTATTTCACTCATTCCTTAGGATCAGATTGTTTAGTTTGCAATTAATTTTTGGTCTATTTTCCCCTGGTCATTTATTACATGTAACATTTATTGCGTCATGATCTTAAAAAGATGCATTTGCTATTTCTCCCTTTCTGCATTTGATTTTGAGATTTTTATGCCCTAATACATGGTCAATTTTTTTTGTATAGCTTTCATATACCATTGAGAAAAAAGTATACTCTTTTCTGTCTCCATTCAATTTTCTCCAAAAGATCTATCATACCTAACTTTTCTAAAATTCTGTTTATCTCCTTCTTTCTTTATTTATTCTGTGGTTCAATTTATCTAGTTTGAGAGAGCAAGGTTGAGATAGTTTTGTTCTCTAATTCTTCTTGCAGCTCTCTTAACTTCTCCTATAGGCTTGTGGATGCTATACCACTTGGTACATATATGCTTAATATTGAAATTACTTCATTATCTATGGTACTCTCTAGCAAGATGTGGTTTCTTTCCTTATCTCTATTTTAGATCTATTTTTAGATCTATTAGATCTATTTTTGCTTTTGCTTGGTCTGAAATCAGGATCTCTACTCCTGCTTTTTTTTTTTTTTTTTACTTCACTAGAAGCATAATACATTCTGCTCCAGTCTTTTACCTCTACTCTGTATGTATCACTCTGCTTTAAATGTGTTTCTTGTAAACAGCATATTGTAGGATTCTGGCTTTTAATCCAGTATGCTATCCACTTTCATTTTATGGGAGAGTTCATTCCATTCACAATCATAGTAAAAATTACTAACTCGGTATTTCCTACTATCTTATTTTCCCCCAAGTTATACTTTTCTCTTTACTTTCCCCCTTTCCCTCCTCCCCAGTATTTTGCTTTTGACCACCACCTCCCTCAAATAGCACTCCTCTTTTATAGTCCTTCCCTTTTCTTATACATTTCCCCTTCTACTTTCTTCCTTTTGTTAGCCTCCCCCTTTCCTTTCCTCTTTCTCCACCTACTTCCCGACAGGGTGAGACAAGTTTCTTTGTGACATTAAATATGTCTGATATTCTCTTTGAACCAAATCTGATGACTAAGATTTACACAATGCTCATCCCCCTCCTTTCTTTCCCTCAATTGTAATAGGTCTTTTTTGCCTCTTCATGATATATAATTTCTATAACCAGTTCAGAGATTTGATCTGGTGTTGATCCGAGGTATGCCAGCAAGAGGTCAGATAAAGACCTATCTACTCTCTGCTATCTTGGTTCTGCCCCTAATCCTCTTCAGTTCTAATACATTTATAGAAATGTTTATTATAGTTTATTGTTGTGGTTGTTTTTTAGGGAGCCTCACCTGGCACAGTGGATAGAGACAGATCAGAAAGACTCATTTTTGTGAGTTTAAGGCTAGCTTCAGATGCTTACTAGTTGTGTGATCCTGGGCAAGCCACTTAATTTTGTCTGCCTCAGTTTCCTCATCTGCAAAATGAGCTGGAGAAGAAAATGGCAAACTACTCGAGTATCGTTGCTAAGAAAACCCCAAAAGCAGTCATAGAGTCAAACATAGCTTAACAGGGATTTAACAATAAAGGAAAGCAGGTATTCCAAGATGGGTGAGAAAAAAAGGTAATTTCAGATATTTAACTTTTGATTTCACAAAATTAGTTTGTAATAGCTTGTTATAAATATATCAAATAGTTTCATATTTACTTAGTGCCTTCTTACTACTCCACCAACTGGAGTCCCCTACATTCCTTGCTGAGAGTGGCCTGAAGACAGTTGCCTAGAGTTATACTAAAGAGCTATATTGACAAAAATCACTAATTCTCTAAAAGGTAGATGAAAATTATTTGAATAGACTATGCCAATAGGTACAGATTTCTAGGCCTCAATCACCAAACTTGTCATTTAAACTCAGCATATTTCACATTTTGATTATATTCTGAATATTCCTAGTCCTTAAGAACTTTACATCTTTCAATTAAGCTCTCTAATTAGACTTCCACTTTTTCAATGTCTTCTGTGCTATTTCCCAAAACCAAATCAAATGAGATAAAGTATGTAAAATGCTTTGAAAAACCTTAAAGCAGTATATAAATGCTAGCTATTATTATTAAATTGTTGGTTTATAAATATGAATATCCAAGTTCAAATAGACAATCATTAACCAAAAGCACTATTATCTCCCAGATAAATGTTTCTACTACACAATTGCTTTACTTCATAAAATCAATCACAACATTCAAATTAAAGATTCAACTTCCTAATATGATATATGCATCACATTATAAGTGTCACTACAAATATTAATAGAAAATATTGAAAATATTTTAATTATGATGCAAGTGACACAAAAAGCATTAATATGTGGTATGTGAATATTATGGAATATTACTGTTCTATAAGAAATGATCAGCAAGATGATTTCAGAAAAGCTTGGAGAAACTTACATGAACTGATGCTAAGTGAAGTGAGTAGAACCAAGAAAACATTGTACACAGCAACAACAAGATTATGTGTGATGATCAATTCTGATGGAGGCGACTCTTTTCAACAATGAGGTAATTTAGGCCAGGCCCAATAGACTTGCGATGGAGAGAGCTATCTGCATCCAGAAAGTGTACTGCGGGGACTGAATGTGGACCACAACATAGTTTTTGTCGTTTGTTTGCTTTTTGCTTTAATTCTTTTTTTTTTTTCCTTTTGGATCTGATTTTTCTTGTATAGCATGATAAATGTGGAAATTCGTATAAAAGAATTGTATGTGTTTAGCACATATTGGATTACTTACCATGTAGGAAAGTGGTTGGGTGGGAGGAGGGAGAAAAAATTTGGAAAACAAAGTTTTGCAAGGGTGAATTTACTTTGTATGTACTTTGAAAATAAAAAGTTATTATTTTAAAAAATAAAATAAAAATAAAAAAGCACTAACAAAACAAATTTTATGACATAAAATAAAATAATCAAAACTACTTCTAACCATGTAAAAATGTTCAGATTACTAATGATTAGAGAAATGTAAATTAAAACAACTCAGGTACTACCTCTTATCTATTCAGAAATGAAAATTGCTGAAGTGAATTTGGAGCAATAAATATACTATTAGTGAATAGTTGTAAAAGTTGTAAATTGGTTCAACCATTCTGGAGAATAATTCTGAACTATGCCCAAAGGGCTATAAAACTGTGCATACTTTTTGACCCCGAAACATCAATGCTAGTTCTGTATCTCAAAAAGATCAAAGAAAAAGGAAAAAAAAATCTATCTGTACAAAAATATTTAGTGCATCCCTTTTTGTGGTGATAAAGAATTAGAAATTGAGGGGATGACCAATGAAAGGACTGCTGAGAAAATTGTTGCATGTGATTGTAATGAAGTACTATTGTGCTATAAGGAATTATGAGGGGAATGACTTCATATCAATGGGAGGGGAAAAGGTTGGAGTGAGAAAATTTCCAAAATGTTGTTAAAATGTTAAAAATAAGTAATTTTTTAAAAAACAAGTTTTAAAAAACAAGGCAAAAATAAAACACAAAATTAAATAAAACACCATCAGTCTAAAATATTAGGTGATTTGAATGCATCTCCAAATCACCCATATGGAGAAAAAAAATTCCATGCATGTATCTTTCAGTGTTGGCATTCGGTGCTGAGTTCAATATATAGAGTGGTTATCATTTTTAATCTCACAGCTATGAAGATGTAATGACACCATTCTCCAACTATTACCATTCTGAATGCAAATCAAATGTGTCATAGATAAAAACTGTTCCCAATTAATTTATCAAACCTAACAGAAATCTAAATTTTAAATTTCTCAAATCTCAAGCTTGATCACTGTGCTTTAACAACTTCTCTAAATCCATAAAGGTGCCAATATCTGTGAAATTAATCTTGAAAATCATTACAAATTTCAAATCCAACTCTTAACTCCCTGAATTAGAATTATCCATTCAGAATTATTCTCTTATCCTAGAGGGTTTCTTCTGTGGCAAATTCTCCTTTCACTGATATATTCCTTTCCAAGATATCCTAGGTTTTCTCCAATATTGTTTAGGCTTAGAAATTCTATATGAATTACTTAAGGATATAGTGTGAGTCTTTATAAGGGAGTTGGATTTTTTATGTAAACAAGGTATTCTACATATACCAAACATTTCTCCAAGTGGAATTCATATCTATACAAACATGCCAATTGCAGTCTAAGTTATTTTGCTATTCTCTTCTTATCCCAATAAAACAAGTAAATAGCATAGTAAAGAGTGCTCAGCCTTGAATTGCGAAAACGAGTTCAAATCCAGTCTCACCTTATTCTCTGCCTCAGTTCCTTCATCTATGAAACAGGAAGAAAAATAAGACCTAGCTTCAAGGGGATTATGAAGATAAAACAAGATATTTGCCAAATACTATGTAAATGCAAGCTAGTATTATTATTAAGAATAATAATCTGGGGGCAGCTAGGTGGTGCAGTGGATAGAGCACCAGCCCTGAAGTCAGGAGGACCTGAGTTTAAATCTGGCCTCAGACACTTAGCACTCCCTAGCTGGGTAAGTCACTTAACCCCAATTGCCCTAGACAAAAAAAAAAAAAAAAAAAAGCAAAAAAGAAAGAAAAATTTCTTTAAATGTCTGTTGACATTTCTGTACTTTCTTTTCTTTTCTTCCTAGTGATTTTAGTTGGTTGTTATTGGAGACTGACCAAAAATAAATAAATAAATAAAAGTGAAGAATTTGTTTTAATCCCTGTTTAAGGAAAGACCTTAACTCTATTCCTGCTGTTTGGAACCACTGGTCTAAGCAATTCAGTCACAGCTTGCTATCTCCATTTTACCTAAACTTCATTAAGTTTTTCCACTAATATCAAAAACATCTCTATATAATTCATGTTGCATTTAATCAAGCTTTAAGTTTATGCTGAATTTAATTAATTATAATAGATCTATCTACCTTCTAGATCTATCTTACCTTGAATGGTAAGTAGGGAATGAAGCTAACCTGTTAAATGCTAAAATCGTTTAGAGGGTTATTTTAGCTCAATAGTTTTGTTTTGTTTTTCATAGAATCTTCATTGGTGGTAAAATGATCAAGGAATCAAGTTAAATAAAGTCCAAACAAATATCTGATTATTCTTTTCCAGTCCACCTCTAATTATCCTCAAAGTTATGAGAACACAGATCTAAAACTAGAAGGCCCAGAATTAGTTGCTCAGTCAATAAACAGCTTTGTGCCAGACACCATATTAAGCAATGGAAATACAAAAAGGAAAAAGACCTTGCCTTCAAGAAGTTTGTACTCTAATGGTAGAAGGCAACCCCCCTTCTGCCCCTCAAGAAAAATAAAAAGGAAGATGAAAAGAAGGAAGAACCAGATCTAGGGCATGCAAGATAGAGAAATCCAAAAGATGCTGTCTGGTGGGAAGCCCGGCTGGAAGTTTAAGAGAGAGCTTAGTGTTCTGAATTTCAATCAGAGGAGCCCCAGGGGCAGAGGATACTGATAAGGATATCTAGCTTAACCTCAAAGGATACAGATGAGGTTATCTAGTTTAAACTCTTCAAGAAGTCACAAATAAAGAATCCTTGACTCTCTCACACTTTTATTCAATCATTGCCAAATCTCAATTCCACTCCCTAACATTGTCATATCTGCCTTCCTTCTCTGCTTTTGTTGTTGTTGTTGTTTGATTCATTTTTTTTAAAAAACGTTTTATTTACAAAACATAGACATGGGTAATTTTTCAACATTGATCCTTGCAAAACTTTCTGTTCCAAATTATCCCCTCCTTCCCCCCACTCCCTCCCCTAGATGGCAGGTAGTCCAATATATGTTAAATATGTAAAACTATATGTTAAATCCAATATGTGTATACATATTAATACAGTTATCTTGCTGCACAGGAAAAATCAGATCAAGAAGAAAAAAAAAAACCTGAGAAAGAAAACAAAATGCAAGCAAACATCAACAGAAAGCGTGAAAATGCTATGTTGAGATCCCACAGGCCTCTCTCTTGATGTATATGGCTTTATTCATCATTGAACAATTGGAACTGGTTTGAAACATCTCATTGTTGAAGAGAGCCACGTCCATCAGAATTGATCATCATATAGTATTGTTGTTGCCGTGTATAATGATCTGGTTCTGCTCATTTCACTTAGCATCAGCTCATGTAAGTCTCTCCAGGCCTCTCTGAAATCATCTTGCTGGTTGGTTCTTACAGAACAGTAATATTCCATGACATTCATATACCATAATTTATTCAACCATTCTCCAATTGATGAGCATCTATTCACTTCCAGTTTCCAGCCACTACAAAAAGGGCTGCCACAAACATTCTTGCACATGTGAGTCCCTTTCCCTCCTTTAAGATCTCTTTGGGATATAGGCCCAGTAGAAACACTGCTAGGTCAAAGGGTATGCACAGTTTGATAATTTTTTGAGCATAGCTCCAAATTGCTCTCCAGAATGGTTGGATCCATTCACAGTTCCACTAACAATGTATTGGTGTCCCAGTTTTCCCACATCCCCTCCAACATTCTTCATTATCTTTTCCTGTTACTTTAGGCAATCTGACAAGTATATAATGGTATCTCAGATTTGTCTTAATTTACATTTCTCTGACCAATAGTGATTTGGAGCACCTTTTCATATGAAAACAAATAGTTTCAATTTCTTCATCTGAAAATTGTCTTCATATCCTTGTTATTTTTTTTTTTTCTTTTTTGCTGAGGCAACTGAGGTTAAGTG
>JAJPUD010000853.1:97336-130351 GCA_023553655.1 Myrmecobius fasciatus | reverse complement strand
TGTTTTTTTTGTTTTTTTTTTCTTTTTTGCTGAGGCAACTGAGGTTAAGTGATTTGCCCAGGGTCACACAGCTAAGAAGTATTAAGTGTTTGAGATCAAATTTGTACTCAGGTCCTCCTGACTTCAGAGCTGGTGCTCTATCCACTGCACCACCTAGCTGCCCCTGTCTTCATATCCTTTGACCACATATCGATTGGAGAATGGCTTGAATTCTTATAAATTTGTTTCTCTGCTTTCTGCAAAATTTTGTATATCTCTCTCGAGCATTCTAAATCCTCTTTTTCCTATTTATCTTGGTAACCTTAATACCTTGCACTTAATAAGGAACAATATCCTTCTCTACAGCCTTGTTCATCACTCTCTTCTGAAGGCTCCTTTCTAGGTTTTCATAAATTCTCTTTTCTATCTATCTGCCTGCTTCTTCTCAGTCCCTTTAAACTTCATAAGATCTCCCACAGTTCCCACTCCCACAACTACAACTGCTTTGAATGTCCTCATCACTGGGAATCTATCATATCAAGAGTCTTCCAGTTGCCCTCCGGCTAACCATTACCTACTTACTTGCCAAAATGATTTTCCTTAAGTACATGTTTCACCACTTCACCCTTCTACACAATAAATCCCATAGTTTACCTCTTGCCTCCAAGACCAACTATAAACTCCTCAAAGATTTTCATCTTTTGGCAGCTTCTTGCAACTTTTCCAGTCTTCTTGCTTCATTCCCCTCCACCAGGTTGCAGAAACGCTGGTTTACTTTCCGCTCATTTCTATGGGCTGTCCAGTATTCTTGAAATGCCTTCTCCCTTCAGCTATTAAATATTGACGGCCCCCAGTATTTCCTCCAGACTCAGTTCCGAAGGCTGGCTCCCCTCGATGCAGAGCCTTCGCTTTCCCACTAAAATCACCCTGCCTGTATTTGAACACGTTGTTTACCTCCCCCCCCCCCCCCCCCCCCCCCCCCCGTGAGTTTCTTGGGAAGCAGGGACTGTATTGTGTACCTGGCAGGTGTTTGATAAATACCGGCGGACCTGCTTCTGTGTCCCCTGGCCAGCCCGGCCAGCACGCTTAATGCTTTTGGAGGGACTGCAGGATGATACCCTGTTTTCGGAGAGCCCCAGAAACCAAGAGTTGGGCTTCTCTAACGACTGACAGACCCGCGTCGGGCCCTAGGGGGCGCCTCGCTTCGCACCCCGCCCAGGCGCCGATTTGATAAGGGCCAAAGTCAAGGGACCGCCGGCCCCAGCCTTAGAGCTTGCCGCAACCGCAGCCTGCCATGGCCTCCAGACTCTTCTGCAGGTCCCTCCGAAGTTGGAGCCGCCTGACCAACCAACCTCGGCTCCCCGTCGCCCAGAGTACTAGGCGAGTGTGCTGCTGAGGCCCGGCGGAGGGCGGGGGAGCGGGAGAGATGGAAGGGGGGATCCCCTGGCGGGTTTAAGAAAAGTTTGTGGGATCTCTTTGTTGGCGGGAAATGGGTGCTACCTTCACTGAGTCTCTTTAACCCTCAAGGCGGAGCTGGGGCTCACCCTAATCAGCTGCGGCTGCAGCCGCGGGGACTGTTCCCCGCGGGGAAGCGGCTGGGCCCCTCCGGCCGCTTGCCTTCCTTGGCTTCTTTAATGCCTGGCGCGGGAGAAGGGGGGCTGGCTGCCTGCCCCACCCCCCCGGGGGAGGGACCCCACACTGGAGGGACCAGGGTCGTGACTCTGAAATTTGACCTCCTTTCTCCCTGGCTGGAGGGACCAGGATCTTGACCGTGAACTTTGGCCCCCTTTCCTCGAGCCGGAAGCCTTTCTCTCCTCTGCCACCGGGGCTAAATTTGTCCTTTTGGCTGCAATAGGACGTCACCCCTCCACTCCCCAGGGGCAAAGGGCATCTCCTCGAGCGTGGCGGCGGGGAAGAAGGGGCTCGGGGTTCTCCCTCGGCTTCATCCTCTTAGAGGGGGTGCTTTCCTCAGTAAAGAGCCAGGCTCCTCCAGTAGACTGAACCTCCTTAGATTGGAGCCGAGTTTTGCTCATTTTAAATCCCCAGCTCTTTCGAATCGCCCGGCATCCTGTAGGTGTTGTTGACTGACCCCCTGCAAGGTTTGACTTGACCCTGGGACGTCTGACTTGCCCCCTTTTCTAGGAAACGATAGATTCACCCCAACCCTTGGACCTCTAGGAACCTCTTCAGGAGATTCCCCAAAAGAAGAGTGATTTTCCCCAGTGGCTTTTATAGTGCTAAACTGCAAAATACCCTCAAACTTTTTAGTCTTTCTTTATTTTTTGAAAAAATTATAGAGAACATCTCCCCATTCAAAAACTTTTGTTTATGTTGGTTGTTTCCATTAAGATTTTTTTTTTTATTTTTAGAAAACTCCCAAGTCTTCAGAGCCCACTTTGAGAACCCCATACGTTTTTTTACACCATGACTTTGCTGTCAAAAATGGAGGAATTCCATGGAAAGGTGCTATTGTGAAAAGGAAATCAATTAGTATGATTACTTTGATTTTTTTTTAGATTATAAGATTAAAACTCCCTTCTTTAGGAAAAGCTAACAATTTAGCCTGTCTAATATAGGCATGAAGTCTAGATTACCTGGAGAAATGAAGAGATAGATTGATAAGACTTTATCATTTAGAATAAGACATATCTTTGTAGGAATAAAATAATCGGACTATGACTTTATAAAAGTAGTTCACTTTTTAAAAAAAATTTCTTTTTATTTCTTTTTTTTTATTTGCAAAACATATGTATGGGTAATTCTTCAACACTAACCCTTAAAAAGCTTTCTGTTACAAATTTTTCCTCCCTACTCCCCACCCCTCCCCTAGATGGCAGGATATCCACCACATGTTAATTATGTTAAAATACTTGACAAATCGAATATATATACATATTTCCACACTTAACATTGTTGTGCAAGAAAAATCGTATCTACACAAAAGAAATATCAGATAAAGGAAACAATGCAAGCAAACATCAGTCGAGAGCATGAAAATGTTATGTTGTGGTCCACATTTCACATCCCTTTCTCTGGGTGTATATGGCTTTCTTCAGTGAACAATTGGAACTGGTTTGAAACATTTCATTGTTGAAGAGAGCCATGTCCATCAGAATTGATCGTCATATAGTATTGTTGTTGCCGTGTATAATGATCTCCTGGTTCTGCTCATTTCACTCAGCATCAGTTCATGTAAGTCTCTCCAGGCCTCTCTGAAATCATCCTGCTGGTCATTTCTTACAGAACAATAATATCCCATAACATTCATATACCATAATTTATTCAGCCATTCTCCAATTGAAGGGCATCTATTCAGTTTCCAGTTTCTAGTCACTACAAAAAGGGCTGCCACAAACATTCTTGTACAGGTGGGTCCCTTTCCCTCCTCTAAGATCTCTTTGGGATATAAGCCCAATAGAAATGCTGCTAGGTCAAAGGATATGCACAGTTTGATAACTTTTTGAGCATAGCTCCAAATTGCTCTCCAGAATGGCTAGATCCGTTCACAGCTCCACCAACAATGCATCTGTGTCCCAGCCTTCCCACATCCCCTCCAACATCCATCATTATCTTTTCAGCCAATCTGACAGGTGTATAGTGGTACCTCAGGGTTGTCTTAATTTGCATTTCTCTGATCAATAGTGATTTGGAGCACAAAAGTAGTTCACTTTTCTAGGAACTGGAAAAAGGGGGGGTTGATTGAGGAAGGTCCTTTCCTTATCTACTTTGTGTATTTTGTTTCTGATTGCTACATAATAATTTCAGAACTTTGGCTAATTGTTCTTAAAGAACAGCCAAAGTATTCAGTTTGATACAAAGTACTTTTGTGACTTTGGTGTTTTTTTCCCCTCAGGGTCAAAATCACAATAGTACCTTCCTCCTGAGGGAAAAAGGAGAGTTGCAAACTGTGGGAGAAAGAGGAGTTTTTTCCTTGATCTATACTCTAAACTGAGCAATTGAATCTTCTAAAATTGTCTGCTGAAAGATGGGGAGGGGGAGGGAAGAGAAGGGAAGGAGGAGAATTGCTAACTCCAAATCTCAAGTAATTCTTTCCCAATGAGCGTTCTGGTTATAAAAGACATAACCTTGAAAGTAAAGGTTTAGAAAAACTCAGAGAAGTGCACCAATCAAAAAATTTATCTTGTACCATCAAATTATGTTCAGAATATGTTTCGGTACTTTTGTTATTGCTTCTCTCTTCTGTTATAAAAATCAGCTGTGTAAATCACTTATCCTCTCTGACATCTGAGGAGTAAGATGACCTGGCTTGATATGCAAATGCTAACTTTGCAAATCAAGTCATAAATGTTTAGCCTTCAGTTTCTTTTTATTTCAGATAATTTATTTTAATAGTTAGGAATCTTAAGACTCAAATTTAGAGACTCAGATTTGGAGGATATCTTGTACCTCTTGCTAAAGTGCTTTGTAAGCCTGAGAGCAGAATTGGAAGAGACCTTACATTTTTTTGCTAAAATGTTTTGTAACCTGAGAGTGCTTGGGTAAATGGGATGCATTATTTCATTCTCATTTTTTTGGTAAGATTCCATTAGACAGAACTATTTTTAAAAAACGATAATGGTTTCTTGGTGATAATGGTGATTTCTGTTCAGTTGATATGTTTTCAATAATTGTGGTGTTGGAATCCACCCATTGCTCAAATAGAATCATCCTCTTTGAGCAAGACACTTTAACCTCTGTTGGCTTCAGTTTCCTATCAATATAACAAAGATAACAATAGAACCTACCTTCTGATATTATTTTGAGGATCAAATGAGATAGTATATGTGAAGTGATTTGCAAGCTGTCAGTCACAATATAAATGCACGTTATTATCATTTTTATCATCATTGTCAATTATTATTGTCATTATACCCTAGGCAGATATCTAATACATTATCTTTCTGATTCTGAAATAACTCTCCTGAAAAGTAAGAACTTTTCATTGTTTAATGAAGGCATGGTTGACAGTAGCCTGATGGGGAGAAAGTGATATATTTTTTATTTTTTTATTAAAACTTTTTATTTGCAAACCATATGTATGGGTAATTCTTCAACATTAACCCTTACAAAGCTTTCTGTTACAAATTTCCCCCCCCCCACTCTCCACCCCTCCCCCAGATGGCAGGATATCCACTACATGTTAATTATGTTAAAATACTTCACAAATCAAATACTTGACAAGTATACATATTTCCACACATCATTTTTGTGCAAGAAAAATTGTATCTACAAGAAAGAAAAATCAGAGAAAGGAAACACAATGCAAGCAAACGTCAATAGAGAGCATGAAAATGTTATGTTGTGGTCCACATTTCACATCCCTGTCTCTGGGTGTATATGGCTTTCTTCAGTGAACAATTGGAAGTGGTTTGAAACATTTCACTGTTGAAGAGAGCCATGTCCATCAGAATTGATCATCATATAGTATTGTTTTTGCCGTCTATAATGATCTCCTGGTTCTGCTCATTTCACTCAGCATCAGTTCATGAAAGTCTCTCCAGGCCTCTCTGAAATCAACCTGCTGGTCGTTTCTTACAGAGCAATAATATTCCATAACATTCATATACCATAATTTATTCAGCCACTCTCCAATTGATGGGCATCCATTCAGTTTCCAGTTTCTAGCCACTACACAAAAAGGGCTGCCAGAGAAAGTGATATTTAAAGAAAATTTGCTAACGGGTTTAAAATTTTTTTTAGGTCCTCACATGCAGGAGGGAAAGGTCGTCTGGAAAGTTCTTCTGCCAAAAGCCTCACTGATGTTGGCATTCGAAGAATCTTCTCTTCAGAACATGATATCTTCAGGGAAAGTGTCCGGAAGTTCTTTCAGGAGGAGGTGGTTCCACATCATGCAGAGTAAATAAGATAATTTTTGTTTCCATTTTTTAATATTATAAATTGAGATGTAGCCTCATGACAGTATCTTACAGAGGGAAAGTCCTTTCCTTGTCTACTTTGTATGTCTTGTTCCTGATTGCTACATACTAATTTTGGAACATTGACTGGCTATTGGTTCTTAATGAACAACTAAAGTGTTAAGTTTGATACAGAGTATTTTTGTGAGTTTGCTGTGTTTTTTCCCTTAAGGTCAAAATCACAATTATTTGTTCTCTTTCTCCATCATTTCTGCATCCACATATATTCATATCATTATGACAAGATTTTTTTTTATTGTAAAACAAGATGTGTCTTTTTATCTAAGTGGCAACTGGGGGTAAAGAGACTGGAGTTCTTGGCATTGAGTTGAAAAGACCCAAGATACATCTGGCCTTAAACACTAATTAGATGTATGACTGATCCTTTCCCAGTCACTTATGCTCTGCTTGCTTCAGTTTCCTCATCTATAAAATTGGAATACCTACCTCCCAAGGTTGTTATGAGGATTAAATGGGATGATATTTTTTTTGAAGTTAAAAATGTAGTCTTTTATTTGTCAGTACTTGAGGTACTACAGGACCTTTGTAATTTCTTTTTTATTATTATTATTAATATTTTTTATTTGCAAAACATATGTATGGGTAATTACTAAACATTAACCCTTACAAAGCTTTCTGTTACAAATTTTTCCCCCTACTCACCACCCCTCCCCTAGATAGCAGGATATCCACTACATGATAATTATGTTAGAATACTTAAGTCGAATATATGTATAGTTATTGCCACACATCATTTTTTTTTGTTCAGGAGAAATTGTATCTATAAGAGAGAATAATCTGATAAAGGAAATACAATGCAAGCAAACCTCAATAGAGAACATGAAAATGTTATGTTGTGGTCCACATTTCACATCCCTTACTTTGAGTGTATATGGCCTTCTTCACTGCACAATTGTAATTGGTTTGAAGCATTTCATTGCTGAAGAGAGTCATGTCCCTTAGAACTGATCCTCGTATAGTATTGTTGTTGCCGTGTATAATGATCTCCTGGTTCTGCTCATTTCACTCAGCATCAGTTCATGCAAGTCTCTCTAGGCCTCTCTGAAATCGTCCTGCTGGTCGTTTCTTACAGAGCAATAATATTCCATAACATTCATATACCATAATTTATTCAGCCATTCTCCAATTGATGGGCATCCATTCAAATTCCAGTTTCTAGCCACCACAAAAAGAGCTGCCACAAACATTCTTGCACATGTGGGGCCCTTTCCTTCTTTTATGATTTCTTTGGAATATAAGCCCAATAGAAACACTGCTGGGTCAAAGGGTATGCACAGTTTGATAACTTTTTGAGTATAGCTCCAAATTGCTCTCCAGAATGGTTGGATCTGTTCACAGCTCCACCAACAATGCATCAGTGTCCCAGTCTTCCCACATGGGATGATATTTTTAAAGTGCTTTGCAAACCCAACATGATATAAATACTAACTATTATGATTACTTCTATTATTATCTAGTTAAATGCAATGATGCCATTTTAATTTTAATAGTATTTTGTTTTTCCAAATACATACAAAGATAGCATTCAACATTCACCTTTGCAAAACCTTGTGTTCCAAATTTTTCTCCTTTTCTCCCCTTCTCTCCCTCCCCAAGACAGCAAGCAATCCTATGTAAGTTAAAGATGTGCAGTTCTTCTAAATTTCAATATTTGTTATGCTGCACAAGAAAAATCAGATAAAAGAGGAAAAAGTATGAGAAAAAAACAGATAAATAACAATTTAAAAAAGAGATGTCACTTTCATATAGAATATATCAGGATCAGAAATGGAAATTTACCTCAGATCCAGAAAAATAAAAAGTAAGTTATATTTAACTGGGATTTTAAAAAGTTTTCTCACTGTAATCCTATGGTGTGAATGTACAAAAAAAATCTTCATTTTGTAAATGAATGAGAAACTTGAATTAAAAGACTTTTCCAAGACCATACAGATCCTAAGAGTCAGAATCAAGATTCTATCCCATGTTGTCTAACCACCTTCCAAGTCAGTGTTCTTTTTGCTGCATTTTCCTGATTTTGTTCACTCTTATATTCTGTTTCTTACCAGTACTTGGAAACAGCATGGAATAGAGGATAGAGAGATAATTTTGAAGTTAGGAAGACCTGAGTTCAAATCCATCCTCTAGCATATGCTGGATGGGTATCAATAGACAATTCTTAAGGATTATAGGTTACAGAGCTGGTGTTGACCTGCATTAATAGAGAGTTTCTTCTCTAGAAATCATATGCTCTATATAGCAGTGACATCAGGTGACTTATCTCTTTCTTGACTCATGACTTTATGATCATGTTCCTCATGAGTCACTAAAAGGGAGGAACACTAGCAGCTGGCATGTTCTAGACCATCATTCAATTTTAAAACTTTCTCTTAGTAAATTCTTGAGAGCATGAACTTTTACATTTTAACTTGTGGTCTCTTCTAAATACTTTCAAGTGCCATTTTTTTTAAAAGGCCCATTTTTCAAATTATTCAAATCTGAAATAAATAAATAATGAGAACTATTTCAATGACCCATTTTTCTTATTTTTCTCTTTTAGGTGGGGGGCAACCTTATTGTTAACTCACCCCCTTTTTCTTTTTTTTGTTTTTTTTGTTTTTTTTAATATATAAAGCTTTTTATTTATAAAACATATGAGTGATTTTTCAACATTGACCTTTGCAAAAACTTTTTTTCCCAAGCTTTTCCCCTCCTTCCCCCCACCCCACCCCTAGATGACAGGTAATCTAATACATGCTAAATAGGATAAATTATATGACAAATACAATACATGTATACATATCTATACAGTTATCTTACTGCACAAGAAACATCAGATCTAGAAAGAGAAGAAAAAAAACAACCTAAGAAGGAAAACAAAATACATGGAAATATTCACAGAAAGCGTTAAAATGCTGTGTTGTGGTTCACATTCAGTTCCCACAGGCCTCTCTCTGGATGTATATGACTATCTCCATCGCTGAACAATAGGAACTGGTTTGAATCACATCATTGTTGAAGAGAACCATGTCCATCAAAATTGATCATCGTATAGTCTTGTTGCTGTGTATAATGTTCTCTTGGTTCTGCTGATTTCACTCAGCATCAGTTCATGCAAGTCTCTCCAGGCCTCTCTGAAATCCTCCTGTTGGTCATTTCTCACAGAACAATAATATTCCATAACATTCATATACCATAATTTATTCAGCCATTCTCCAATTGATGGGCATCTTTTCAATTTCCAGTTTCTTGCCACTACAAAAAGGGCTGCCACAAACATTTTTGCACATGTGGGTCCCTTTCCCTCCTTTAAAATCTCTTTGGGATATAGGCCCAGTAGAAACACTGCTGGGTCAAAGGGTATGCACAGTTTGATAACTTTTTGAGCATAGCTCCAAATTGCTCTCCAGAATGGTTGGATCCGTTCACATCACCCCCTTTTTCTTAGTGAAAAAAAAATATAATCTTTGTAACAGATCTACAGGTTTGCAGTGTTTAAAGATGTGCATCTCATAAGTGGACAACTTATTTCATCATCAATCCTCTGGAATTTGTGGTTGAAAAATGCAATGATAATCCATGACAATTACAAAAGACTCATCATGGAAAATGCTATCCACATTCAGAGAAAAAAAAAACTGATTGAATCTGAATGTAGATCAAAGCATACTATTTTCACTTTTGGGGGGATGATTTTTATTTTTGTTCTACTTTTTCACAACATGATTAATATGGAAATATATTTTACATGATTTCACATATATAACGTATATGAGATTGCTTGCCATCTTGGAAAGGATGAGGGGAAGGAAGGAAAAGAGAAAGGAGAGAGAGAAAAAATTTTGAAACCCCAAATTCTTTTTTAACAGTGACTATTATTTGATTTATTTACATTTTTCTGTTTAAATACAAACTAAGAAAATAAATAGCCCCAGTTTAAATTAAACCAAATAAGTCCACTACCCAGTTAAACCTGCTGAGTAGATGTGGAACCCAAAAATCTTTCAAAATTGAATGTTGAAAATTATACATGTAATTGGAAATACTAGTAAGTAAAAAAAAAGAAAGAAAATGCATTGATAAGAAAAGTCTTTCAACATTTTGACCCAACAAAGTTGTTGTTATTGTATAAGTTGTCCTCCAGTTTTTCTTCTCTGCACCGTTCTACAGGTCTTTCCAGTTTACTCTGAAATCACTCATTTCATCATTTCTTATAATATAATGATATTTCATTATATTCTATATCTAATTATTCACCTGTTCTTTAAGTTATGGGTACGTTGATTTTCTATTAAATGATAAGAATCAGTGGAACTTTTTTTAGCCTAAGAAAAAGGAATAGGGTTAATGCATACATCATTGGCATTTGTGCTTATTAATTTAACTCATAAGCAAATGCCTGAATTTCTCAGGGCTCCATTTTCTTGGAATTCACATTGTGGTCTCATTTGTCTTCCTTTTCTCCAGCTAGAACTATAGGTCAGGATTCCTTGTTTTTGCCTTGTCCTCTCATTTTCTCAGGACAGTCCTGGTTTGGGACACCATCTGTGATATTCAAAAAAAGCATTTTATTTAGCTCCAAGGGATAACTACAGGGTCAAGCATCAGCTGTAATTACTACTGAGTACCATTCAGGCCTAACATAGCTATAGTAGAAGAAGAAAGAGAGGAGAGAAAGAAAAGAAAGAAAGAATAGGGGAAGATACCACTAGTCATTATACAAAATGTTGATGACAGCACAGGTTGCCTTTCTCCTTTAGAAGATAAGTAAAATGGAAAGCCTCAAAATTGGGGAAATTTTTAAACTAATTTTTACACTCTTTTCAATTTGCAGGTGGGAGAAAGCTGGAGAGGTAAGTAGGGAAGTCTGGGAAACAGCTGGAAAACAAGGACTTCTAGGTGTCAACATTGCAGAGAAACATGGTGGTATTGGTGGAGACCTGTTATCTGCATCCATTGTCTGGGAGGAACAGTAAGTATTTGACTCTATTTTTATTTACTAAGTATGTTGATTGATATTTCTTTGATGAATAATAAGTCATGGTGTGGCAGAGCTAGAAAAGACCTTAGGGCTCACTATAGTCCCTTATTTTAGTGGGAGGGAAATTGAGACCCAGAATGCTATGTGACTTGCCCTTAGTAATGTCGCAATGAAGTTATACTTGCAACTTAGTTTTCATGGCTCCCAATCCATTGTTTTTTCCACTAGATAGGAAACAGCATCTCCTTAACTATTTTCAGCTATTAATGCCGTATTTTCCTCTGAAACTTGAACACTCAGATTAAATCACTGAGGCCATGGGAATGGGAGAGGGTGGGGAAAGTTGTGGTGTCTTATAAATTGCCCTATCTGTAGACATTGAAAATAATTAAAAATATTTTAATCAAATATTCATGAAAGTCCATTTATGAGTCTGGCATTTGATCCTTTAAAGAAAAAAAAACTATTCATATTTTTTATTATTAGAAGGGAGCATTTGGAGTAAGTGATTTGACCAGGCTCACACAGCTAGTAAGTTTTAAGTGTCTGGAGTCACATTTGAACTTAGGTCCTACTGACCCCAGAGTCAGTGCTTTATGCACCATACCACCTAGGCTGCCCCCATATTTTTATTTGTTAAAAATTATAATCAGAGTAAAAGAAAAAAATTGTCAAAGAATAAGAGAGAGAGGAATTGCCCAATGGTGTCCATACAATGTCAAGAAATAGAGAAGAACATTAGGTTGTTCTGCATGGGTTAAATTCTTCATGGTTGGGGGAAAAGTCTATATGAATGAGATAATAGACCTATCAAAATGTTAAAGAAATGTTAGTATCAGAATCAGGCAACACTAATAATACCTGTTTTGTGTGGGATTAATTTTCTTTCCACTTGCTCTTCTCCTTGCTCACCCTTTTCCCTTACTTTTTAAGAGCATACTCAAATTGTACAGGCCCTGGATTTAGTCTTCATTCAGACATCGTTATGCCCTATATTGCAAACTATGGATCAGAAGAACAGATTAAACGTTTTATTCCTGAGATGACTGCTGGCAAATGTATTGGAGCCATAGCTATGACAGAACCTGGGGCAGGAAGGTAAGCTGACAAATTTAGTTTGGAATGTTTTTAGCAGTTTTGCCAGAGGATGACCTTTGTTTGCAAAGAATTTCAGGGTCTGTATTTTAACAGATTTCTTTAGGGAAAACTTCAGTATTCAATTTATGATTTAGGATTATATGTTTGCTTTCCCTAGCTATGAAGTTATGATTTGTTGTTATTGTGGTGTCATTTCAGTCATTTCCAGTTTTTCATGACTCCATTTGGGGTTTTCTTGGCAGAGTTACTGGAGCAGTTTGCCATTTCCTTCTCCAGCTCATTTTATACATGAGGAAACTGAGGCAAACAGTGTTAGGTGATTTAATCAGGGTTACATATCTTAGAAGCATTTGAGGCCAGATTTGAACTCAGGAAGTTGAATCTTCTTGTCTTGAGCCCTAATATTTTATCCATCGTGCCAATGGCTGCCCTAAGCTATGATTACATATTTTAATGTAATTACATAATTATGATTACCATACATTTATTCCAAAATTGATAATGCTGTTCAATCTATAACCACTTATTTTCATAGATTTAGAGCCTGAAGAAACTTTAAAGGCTATTGAGTCTAACTTCTTGTTTGTAAAATGAAGAAATGGAAGCCTGCCAAGCTTAACTAACTAGTCCAGGTTCCCATTAGTAAGTATCTGGGGCTGAATTTGAACTCAGATCTTTGGCATTCTGAGTCAGTGCTCTATCCACTATACTAGTGGTATCAAACTTGAATAGAAATGGTCAGGAAGACCTGAGTTCAAATCTGCCCTCAGGCACTAGTGGTGTGACTCTGGGCAAGCCATTTACCTTCTGTGCCTTAAACCACAGGAGAAGGAAACAACAAACCATTCCAGTATTTTTGCCAAGAAAAACCCATGGACAGCATCAGCAGGCTGTGGCCCATGGAATCACAAGGGGTCAGACACAGCTGAATAGCAGCAACAACAAATGTGCCCTGCACTGTGCTCAGTGCTTTATCAATATTATCTCATGTAATCCTCATACAACCCATGAGGTAGCTACTCAGTTAGAGAGTTTAATATGGTGTAGTTTGGAAGGGTAGGCAGCACTAACAGCTCAGAGGATCAGGGAAGATTGCCACTTATACTGAAGTTTAAAGAAAGAAGAGATATATTCTATGAGGGGAAGGGACAAAGGGAGGAAGTGGGGAATAAGGGAAGGGAAGAGGGCAGAGGGAGAGAGGGAACGTATTCCAGGATTGAGTCGGTCAGTATGAAGACAAAGATTCAGGAGATAACAGTGGCTCATGTGAGGATGGACAGAAAGTCACTTTGGCTGGATCTTAGTATGAGGGTAGGGAAATAATAGGATAGGATAGTGCCAAATGGTTAGTACAGTGCCCAGCACATAGCAAGTGCTTCATAAATGTTTGCTGATGGCATCATTGAAGGCCATGTTGTGAAAACATTTAAATGCTTAGCAGAAGAATATCTATCTTATACTAGAGCAATAGGGAGCTCTGGAGTTAAGTGAGCACAGGAGGGTGACATCATCAGATTTGTGAATAAGGAAAATATTCATGTTGACTTTGTCTCTGCTGGGTTAGAATTCTCACTGTCTTCCTGAGGTCAGCTTTTTCCCTCCTCTGCCCAGATCTGGCCAACTCCACACTGAAATCCCTCCCCACTTGTTATTGTGCTTCCTCCTGCTTTGGGGCAATGAGAGTCTAGTCATTGTCCAAGAGCAACAGACCTCACCAGAGGTCTATAGTAAAACACACTTTATCCAAGAAATGTGATATACACAGTTCTTCAGCCTTGGTTCTTCCTGGTTCAGTGACCTGGCAGAGAGAAATCTTTGTTCCACATACTTTTGGTTTTGATTTTATGGTTGACCATTCATTCATTTATATGTTCATTCATTTAATACATAGATGCCAAAAAAAATTAGTACTCTTTCCTCTCTTTCCCTTTATTTATTGTATTGCCTTAAATTTCTCAATCTGGCCAGGCATGGCCAAACTTACTGGGTCTCTGTTCCTGGTAAGACTATGCTAACTGTTCTATTATTATCCCCATTTTACAGTTGAGGAAACTGAGACAAACAGGTTAAGTGACTTGTTCAGGGTCACGCAACTGGTATTAGAGGTCAGATTTGAACTCGAGTCTTATTGAAATGCTTTCATGTCATGCTCTCAATCATTTATTATTATTTATGTACCTACTATGTGATAAGCAATGCACTGGTGTTAGGAATTCAGAAACAAAAAGAACGTTTTTCCACTTTACTAATATGCCTTATATACATTTTTCTCCATTTTCATAGACAGTAACCTATTATAGGCACACTATTGTGCCCATCATGTATGTGTATATGTATATATAACATAGATGTACATATATATATAAAATCTTTTGAGTGCAACAGTAGATATAGTGTTTATAATTTTTTTGTGTTTTATAATAGCTTTTTATTTTTCTAAATATATGCAAAATTATTTTTCAACATTCACCCTTGCAAAACCTTGTGTTCCAAATTTTTCTCCCCTTGCCCCTCTCCTAGGCAGCAAGCAATCCACTATAGGTTAAACATGTGCAGTTCTTCTAAACATAGTTTCACATTTGTCATGCTGGTGCTTATAAGTTTTGTAACATAAAGTTAACACTGTTTTCCTTAATGCCTGTGAAAACATTTTTAAAATATATTTAAACTCGCCTTAGTTATTAATTGCCAGTCATGTTTTATAGCCAATTGTTTCTGTATTATTTATGTCACCAAATTTTTAATAAGTGGACAACAATTTCTTTTAAATTTTTTTCCCTCTTTCTTCCCAATTACAGTGACTTACAGGGAGTAAGAACAAATGCAAAGAAAGATGGAAATGACTGGATTCTCAATGGTAGCAAGGTATATAAAACCTGGCACTTCTAACTGTGACAATTTCAGTCTGATTTCCAGCTCTTACTCTCTTTTTGGGCCCCATGTGTGTTGTGTTTCCCTATTAGAATATAGATTCCTTCAAGGCAGGGACTCTCTTGCTTGATTGTATTTATATTTTTAAAAAATCTATCTTATAGATAGTTTCAGGCTTTCCATACTAATTTCATATAACTCCCTCTCTCTCACTCACAGACTGGCCTAATTGATATTCCTTCATGCATTATAGTCCATCTCCTGTATGTAATGCTAGCTTCGTTCCTCCTAAGGCTCAACTCAAGAACCAACATCTATAAGAGACTTTTCTGGATTTCCCAGTTGGGCATGTTTCCTCTCCCTTCCTATATCCAAATTACTTTATATTTATTTTTATGTACTTTATATGTATTTATATGCATACCCCCAAGGAGAAGGGGATTATAATTTTCAGCCTTTTCTTTTCTTTTTTTGAACTCGTATTACCTATTGGGACATAGAAGATTAGTAATAATTTGTTGAATTACATAGAATTGACCTTTTAAATATTGTTATATAAATGCCATAGTCTTGTGATACGGCCTTGCCTCTAGTTCCTTCTGTGGTTTTTCATTCTAAGCTGATTTCTAACTGTCCAGCAAATAATTATCATTTTTTGCAGTCTTAGCAGAAGAAAAATTGAGAGACTCTGCTCTTGGCAGCATTTGAACCTTTTCTTTACATTCCTTTCTGAGAAATGAAGTCTGATGTTTGACTGACTCCATAGAAGTGGAAGTATGCATCAGTAATACCTTTACTTTATTCTGAATGAAATAGTCATCTTTCTTTTCCGCACACAGACTTGGAACACTATAGGACAGAAATAAAGACTGGAAATACGATTTCTTTTTTTTCTTTTTAATTTTAAAATTTTTAAAAAGTTTTGTTAAAGCTTTTTATTTGCAAAACATATGCATGGGTAATCTTTCAACATTGACCCTTGCAAAATTTTCTGTTCCAGATTTTTTCCTCCTTCCTCCCACCCCCTCCTGTAGATGGCAGGTAGTTTAATGCATGTTAAATATGTTAAAATATATGTTAAATCCAATATATGTACACATATTTATACAGTTATATTACTGCACAAGAAAAATTGGATCAAGAAGGAAAAAAAACGAGAAAGAAAGCAAAATTCAAGCAAACATCAACAGAGTAAAAATGCTATGTTGTGGTCCACACTTAGTTTCCACAGTCCTCTCTCTGGGTGTAGGTGGCTCTCTTCATTGCTGAACAATTGGAACTGGTTTGAATCATCTCATTGTTGAAGAGAACCATGTCCATCAGAATTGATCATTGTATAGTCTTGTTGTTGCAGTGTATCATGATCTCCTGGTTCTGCTCATTTCACTTACCATCAGTTCATGTAAGTCTCTCCAGGCCTCTCTGAAATCATCCTGCTGGTCGTTTCTTACAGAACAATAATATTCCATAATATTCATATACCATAATTTATTCAGACATTCTCCAATTGATAGGCATCCATTCAGTTTCCAATTTCTAGCCACTACAAAAAGGGCTGCCACAAACATTTTTGCACATGTGGGTGCCTTTCCCTCATTTAAGATCTCTTTGGGATATAAGCCCAGTAGAAACACTGCTGGGTCAAAGAGTATGCACAGTTAGATAACTTTTTGAGTATAGTTCTAAATTGCTCTCCAGAATGGTTGGATCAGTTCATAGTTCCACTAACAATGTGTCAGTTGGACCTATGATTGGAACTCCTACTTATACTACTTAACCTCTTCATTACACTTTAGAGAGTTGCCTAGAGCACTGACTGAGAATCATACAGATAGGATGTATCACAAGACAGACTTGAACTAGTTTTATTGCTGTGAAGCCAGCATTCCTAACATTACCATCTCTTTGGAGCATTCTAAAGAATTTTGATGTTATATGTTTTTATACAGGTCTTTATTACTAATGGGTGGATGAGTGATGTAGTGATTGTCGTTGCTATTACAAACCGTGAAGCTCGTTCTCCTGCTCATGGTATTAGCCTTTTCCTAGTGGAAAATGGCATGAAAGGATTCATCAAGGGACGAAAGCTTCATAAAATGGGATTAAAAGCTCAGGTAAGTCATAATTCAAGCAGTTAATAACTATTTTAATATTGAACATTCTAGGTTGGGCAGAGTGATAAACTTACAGTCAGAAATATCTGTTCAAATTTAGCCTCAGACACTATGTGGTCTTAGAAAAATCACAAGCATTTAATTGCCTCAGTTTCCTTATCTGTAAAATGAGATTAATAATACCACTTACTTCTCAGGATTGTTGTGAAGATCAAATGAGAAGTTTTGTAAAGGCACTTAGTACAATACCTTGCACACAGTAGGTGCTATATAACTACTATTGTTATTGTTATTTTTATTAATTATTATTGTTAACCTGTAACACATCTCATGTATCATAAATATTCACTTTCTCTAACATTCCTAGACAAATGATTTCCCCCCACATATCATGTTAAATGTGTTTAAATGTTAAATCCCCCCACATCAAGTAAAAAATCTTAGTATATTTTAGCATTTCTTGTCCTTCTTTTCACATGTAAGTATGTGGAAAGATATTATCTTCTTGCATTTAAAAAGATTGTGGCCATACAATATAATTTTTTTCCTTGGTTTATATCCTTATTAAAAAGGATACAGCAGAGCTGTTTTTTGAAGATGTTCGTTTGCCAGCAAGTGCCCTACTTGGAGAAGAAAACAAAGGTTTTTATTATCTCATGGCAGAGCTCCCACAGGTAAGGTCAGCTTGCATTTATAACTATATCACATACAGGGGAACGAATTCCTATCTCTATGTAATACTAATGTGAAGTACAATAGGATTAATTAGATTTTTAGTAGGTGATAAAGGTGTGTTTGTGTTTACTTTTATTGGTTTTGATACCTAGAAATTCATATTCTAAGTTAAAAGGATGTTTTAGGGAATATTTGGCAATTAGGATTGAAATGTGAAATGTATGGCAAGGTAGAATCAAGATGGGAGTGTGAGCATCAGCATTTTTGTCTAGCTCTCCATCCATACCCACTCCCTAACAATCTAGGAAAAGCACCTGAATGAATTCTGATTGGGAAAGCTAAGGAAAAGTAAACAGTTCACAGTGCAGTGATAGTGTCTATGTGGACACATTCTAGTACCCAGAGCAAAGAACACTGGGACTTAAAGAGGATCTGGATACTTCTGAAATAGCAGTAGAAGCAAGAAAGGGTGCTATCTGGCAGCTCTATCACCTATGACCTAGTTTTGCATTAGAAACCAAGGCAGAAAGGAGCAGCCATGACCAGTCACAGAGCCCTAACAGAATTTACCCTGCAGCGGGGAAAACTAAGACCAAAGGGGATCCAGCAGTTCAGTTGTTCTGAATCTTTAGAATCTTGCAAGAGGACTAACAATGACTGAGTCCAACAGCATTCTACTAAAGTTCAACTGTGTAGAAGCCTACAGACATAAGCTAGGTTAAGAACTTGCAGAGCTCAGACCGGGAGGGCAGTGCCTGGATCATGCCATTTTGGAAGCACTGCAAAGTTGTAGGCTCCTAGACCAAGCTATGAAAGCAGCAGATGCATAAATCAGACATTCTCCCCTGGAAGTGAGTAGAGCACAGTACTAATATTAATATCAAAGTCAAGAAATAAATGGAATGAGCGAAACCAAACCAAACCAAACAAACAAACAAACAAGCAAACAAGAAAAAAAAATCCCCAAAGAACCCAACCATAAAAATGCTACTATAACAACAGGGAATATCAAAACACAAACTCAGATGACTTGTAAGTATCTACAAGCAGGGGGCAGCTAGATGGCACAGTAGATAGAGCACCAGCCCTGAAGTTAGGAGGACCTGAGTTCAAATCTGGTCTCAGACACCCTTCCTAGCTGTGTGAACCTGGGCAAGTCACTTAATCCCAATTGTCTCAGCAAAAAAAGAAAATTTCTACAAGCAAAGCCTCAAAGAAAAATGCAGATTGGACAAAAAAATAAGAATACCTAGATTGGAAAAATTCTCACATAAATGGAGTCTACAAGGAAGAGTTTATACAATAGGGAGAGGACAGTGAGAGGAGATAGGCAACACTTGTAACTCACTCTCATCAGAGCTGATTCAAGGAGGAAAAAGCACATGTAAATACATAGTTGGGTATAAAAATTCATCTTATCCTATAAGGAAGTAGGAGGGAAAGAGATTAAGGAACGGGAGAGACTTCTGAGGGTAGAGTCAAGATGGCAAAATAGAGAAGCACTCATCTAAGCTCTCCCAACATTCCCTTCCAAACAACTTTAACACCATCAATCAAATTCTGGAGTGGCAGAACCAACAAAAGGTCAGAGTGAGACATTTTTCAAGTCTAAGATAACATAAGAGTTTGTAAAGAAAAATGTGTGATATGGGAAAGGAGGCTTGCCCAAAGCTCACTTGGCAAAGTGGTGGGACTAAGTGGTGGTGCCTGAAGCAGAAAAAGATTAAGAAGCTCTCAAACCAGAGATTGGCAATTGGTCTGAAAGAAATTAGAGGATATTTTTGTGCTAGCACTGGACACAGGACTAGACACTGTTTGCAAACTCCATTGCTTATATGCACTTTTGGATCATAGTTCAAGGGTGGAAAGGAGGGAATACTAACAATAACAATTCCAGCCCCAAAATATCAGAAATCTTAAGGAACAGCATTGTTTCCAGTCTCAAGGGAGTATGCATTATAAATTGCAATCTCAAGGGATCAGCAACCATTCCTGAGAGAGGACCAGAGTACACCAAGAGAATAGTGACTATATCTCTTCTTAGGTCACACCACCTTAGAAATACCAAAACTTCCAAAACTCCAAAACTAGTTCTGAAAACAGCAGTGGGGGGAAAAAAAACCTGAAGATTCAGACAGAGCTCTTCCCACACTCTAGAAATATAATCCAACTTTACCATAAAGTTCCAGATTAAGAAATTAGAATGAAAAAATGAACAAACAACAACAAAAAAGAACTTGATCATAAAAATCTGGTGACAGGGAAGCACAGGAGACAACCTCAGAAGAAGACAATGAAGTCAAAACAGCTTCAAGTAAAACTTTATAGAAAAAAATGAATTGTGCACAAGAATTCCTGGAAAAGCTAACATTTGTTAGCTTTTTTAAATCATATAAGAGTGGTAGAAGAAAATTTAGATAACAAAATCAAAATGATGGAAGAAAACTAATAATCTTGTTTTAAACCAAGACAAAATAGTCCCTTGGGCACATTTAGAGTAGATAAAAATAAACAAGAGTTGAAACCAAACAGTGGTTCTCCTAGGATAACTGCAGAAGATACAAAAAAAGATAACAAGATGTAAACACCTTGCAAAGTTGTTTATACCCCTTTGAAGTGTAAACACCTCTAGTCTGACTCTGCTAAAACAACAAGCAGGAGCCTTGGGGGTAGCTGGATTGGGAAGTAACCTCTGCTCTAGGCCCAAGTGGTTGGCTAGTTATACCAACCTGCTGGGTGTACAAATTAACAAACTGAGTCCCAGAGATGTAAAGCTCAAGAGCACATAGATAGAATCATTAGTAGAGCTAGGAATTGAACATATATTCATTAACTCCAGATCTAGCCTTTATTGTTTCATAGTGGCTATAGACTATGTACCATTTCTGATTGTTTTAGAAATATTATTGAGTTCTTTAAATTTCATGATACAATATTTTCCCACAGATTTAAGTCCATGATTATTCTTTAGAAATGAAATGGCATAATTATAGATAGCCACATTATTGGTAGTCTTTTTTTTTTTTGCTTTTTTTTGCTGAGGCAGTTGGGGTTAAGTGATTTGCCCAGGGTCACACAGCTAGGATGTATTGTTTGAGACCAGATTTGAACTCAGGTCTTCCTGACTTCAGGGCTGGTGCTCTATCCACTGCACCCTAGCTGCCCCCTGGTAGTCTTATAACAACAATATTTTAATGAATCTATGATCTCATCAATATTGCTGTTAAATCCCTTGATGGGATTTAACCTATCCATGCTTCTACAAAGGATTATGTATTTATAAAGTTTATGTATATTTATATGTATTTACTTTATATACATTATTTCCATTGTAAAGATAAGGAAACTGAAGTTCAATGAATTTGTCCATGTTTATAATGGTAGTAAATGTTAGAGGTAGATTTAAAATAAAATGTCATCTTCTGTGACTGAGTCCAGCATGCATTCCATGACATCATATTACCCCTCAGAGTGATCACAGAGCAGTACATGTTGGTACAAAGGCAGCTGTCATGTTGTGATTCGGACAAAACTATCCACATTGTGATCTGTAGAGTTGAGATAGGTACTATTAGAGGTTAGGCTATGCATTTTGGGTTTTTTTCATTTCTCCTCTAAATAGATCATCAGCATTTGTTCCATATGGAGCTTGATAGATCAAGTCCTTTTTTTAGAAGCAAAGTGTAATAAATACGATGACAAAAAGGCAGTATAAGCAAAAGTGACTGACAATCCACAAAGGAGAAAACTTTCCTTGTTCTTTAGCTCTTAACTGCCAAATAAGATAAAGTTTTTCTACAATCCTTATCCCCTCGACATTTCTATAGCATTTGGCACTACTACCCTTTCCTGGATGATCTCTTCCTTTTGGATTTTCATGACATGATTTTATCCTGACTCTCTATTTCTCTGTCTTGCAACTTTGTCTCAGGCTCCTTTGGATCTTCATTGAAATCATATCTTTTCAAGGAGGTAGAACCCAAGGTTCTTTCTTGACTCTTCTCTTTCTTTATACTCTCTTATTTGTAACTTATTACCTCCAAACTGTATAGTTATCATCACCATGCAAATGCCTCTCAGATGCCCATTACCTCTAGAAATGAATACAAGTCTTCTACTTGGCATCACAAGCCTTCAAATTGTGGCTCCAACCTTTCAGCTTTACTACACAAGATTTTTCAGCATACACTATGTAGTTCAGTCAAATGGGCCTATCTGATGTTCCCAATACCCAACACACCATTTCCTATCTTCATGATTTTGTACTGTCTATTGTCCTCTATATCTTGAGATATAATTCCACCTTGCTTCCATATCTTAGAATCCCAAAGTTCTTTCAAGATTCAGCTGAAGTGCTACTTTCTAAATGAAGTCTTTGTTAATCTTCTCAGCTGTCACGGCTCTCTCCACTAAAAAATTCACCTTGTCTCTTTTGTAACTATATATGATATCCCAAAAATTTTAGTGTAGTTTTAAGCTTATTAAGATTTAAAACTAGATGACTCCTGAGACCAAGTCCTTTGTGCATTCTTGCTGGAGTATTAGATATCATAGCTTTTTTAACACTTAAAATTGAATGATATTTATTTTTATTATTAATATTTATGTGACAGTAAAGAATAAAAAATTAATGTTTATATTGTAATGTTTACCTTTAATAATTAATAATATTACTAAAACTTAAAACTTCAATAAGACTTTTGGGATACTACATATATTTCCATATTGTACCCACTAAGGGAATGGAAGCATGTTGAGGTCAGGAGCTATTTCAGAACTTAGCACAATGTCTGGCATATAATGCTTGAGTAGTGAAGTAGAACACTAAGTTAAGAAGACTTGCCTTCCCAAATTCAAATTTGGCTTCAGACACTTATAAATTGTGTCAGCCTGGGCAAGTCATTTCACCATTTGCTTCAGTTTCCTCATCTGTGAAATGAGCTGGAGAAAAAAAAAGGCAAAACACTTTAGTATCTTTGCCAAAAAAAAAAAAAAAAAAAAAAAACCCTAAATGGGGACACAGAGTCAGACACAACTGAAAAATCAACTGAATAAATAAGTATTGCAAGTGCAATACAGGTTTGATTATTTTCATCCATTAATAGTTACAATGAATCCAAGTGTAATGTCTGAATTGAAGGAATGAGCCAGGTAATCTCATCCAGATACTTAGAAGTACTTGCTTTTGTATTGCCAGTCCCTAACACAGTAGGCGCTTAATAAATAATTGTTGATATATTAGTTTTTCCTTTAAAGGGCTTTTTTCTTTCTTTATATATATATATATAATATAATATTATTGTTATTAATTTAATTATTAAATGTATAAAGATTATTTGGGGGGTTAACTATAATTAAAAATATATTGAAAGATTTTCACAAGTAATCAGAATTATGCTCAGTATCCTCTTTTGTTTACAGGAAAGGTTATTAATTGCTGACATAGCCATTTCTGCGTGTGAATTTATGTTCGAAGAAACTAGGAATTATGTCAAACAGAGAAAAGCTTTTGGAAAAACAGTTGCACATATACAGGTAAGCTTAGATTAGCAATTTTTAATATCTTGCAATGTGTTTATCATTGTTGGATATTTTACCATGCTAACAGGCACCTTTCTTATTTTTTTATTGTAGTAAGTTTATTTATTTTTAATACACATTGCTTTATAAATCATGTTAGGAGAGAAAAATTAGAGCAAAAGGGGAAAAACTATGGGAGAGATAAAAAAACAGAAAAAAGAAGTGAATATAGCATGTGTTGATTTATATTCATTCTCCTTAGATCTTTTTCTGAATGAAAATGGCATTTTCTCTCCAAAGTCTATTGTGATTGCTTCAGATCACTGAACTATTGAGAAGAACCAAATATTTCATAGTTGATCATCGCACATTTTTGCTGTTATTGTGTGCAATGTATTCCTAGTTCTGCTTGTTTCACTCAGCATCAGTTCATATACATCTTTCCAGACTTTTCTATAATCAGCTTGTTCATTACTTTTTATAGAACAATAATATTCCATTACTTACATTCACCGCAACTTGTTCAGCCATTCCTTAATTGATGGGCATCCACTCCTTTTCCAATTCTTTGCTACCACAAAAAAGAGCTGTTACAAACATGTTTGCACTTGTGGGGCCTTTTCCCTCCTTCATGATTTCCTTGGGACACAGACATAGTAATAGCACTGCTGGGTCAAAGGGTATGCACAGTTTTAAAGCCCTTTGGACATAGTTTCAGATTGTTTTCCCCAATGGTTGGATCATTTTACTACTCCACCAACAGTACATTAGTGTCTGTTTTCCCACATCCCCTCCAACATTTATCATTATCTTTTCCTATTATCTTAGCCAATCTGAGACATGTGAGGTGGTACCTCAGGGTTGTTTTAATTTGCATTTCTCTGACTAATAGTGATTTAGAGCATTTTTTCATATAACTAGAAATGGCTTTAATTTCATCATCTGAAAATTGTCTGCTCATATTTTTTGACCATTTATCAATTGAAGAATGACATGTATTCTTATATATTTGACAGTTCTTTACATATTTTAGAAATGAGACTTATCAGAAATATTGTCTGTAAAGACTTTTTCCCAGCTATGTACTTCCCTTTTAATCTTGTTTCTGTTGGTTTTGTTTGTGCAAAAACTTTTTTAATTTAATGTAATCAAAGTTGTCCATTTTACCTTTCATCTTTGGTCATGAATTTCTCCCTTCTCCAGTGACCTAATAGATAAATTGTCCCTTGTTTTCCTAATTTGTTTATGGTATCATCCTTTATGCTCAAATCATATATCCATTTTGACCTTATTTTGGTATGGGGTGTGAGAAATAGGTCTGTACCAATTTTCTGACATTATTTTCCAGTTTTCCCATTAAGTTTTATCAAATCCTGAGCTCTTATTCCAGAAGCTGGAGTTTATCAAATACTAGATTGCTTTAGACCTTGATTATTGTGTCATGTATATCTAATTTATTCCACTGATCCATCACTCTATTTCTTAGCAAGTACTAAATGGTTTTGATTACTTAGGTTTGGTATGCTAAGCTACCATTCTTTGTATTTTTTTTCCTCTAATTGCCTTGATATTCTTGACCTTTTGTTCTTTCAGATGAATTTTGTTATTTTTTCTAGTCTGTGTTTTGGCAGTTTTATTGATATGGTACTAAACAAATAGATCAATGTAGGCAGAATTGTTATTTTTATTATATTAGCTTGGCCCAGCCATGAACAATTGATATTTTTCCAATTGCTTATATCTGATTTTATTTATGTGAGAAGTGTTTTGTAATTGTGTTTGTATAGTTCCTGGGTTTGTCTTGGCAGGTAGACCCCCAAGTATTTTATTTTATTTACAGTAATTTTAAATGGAATTTTTCTTTCTGTCTCTTGCTATTAGGCTTTTTCAGTAACATATAGAAATGCTGATGTTTTGTGTGGGTTTATTTTACATAATAGGCAACTTCCTGATGTAACATGATATAAGATTTCAATTGAGCTAGTAAAACAGCAGCAGTAGTCAGCTACATAAAACGGGATATGTAAGGATTCCTAATACCAGAGAAGTTTAGTTTTTATATCTCTATTTCTAGCCACCCTCTTTTATTTGGATTTATATTGCAGTAATAACTTAAAAAGAGTTATTTCTTTATTTCCCCCACTTAATAGTATCTCTACACATAGAAAGAGTTTTCAACATTCTTCCTTACAAAACCCATGGGTTCCAAATTTTTCTCCCTCCTTCCCTTCCTTCTTTTTTCCTTCCTTCCTCCCCTAGACAGCAAGTAATCCAATTTAGGTTTAACATGTGCAGTTCTTCTAAACATATTTCCACATTTATCATGCTGCACAAGAAAAATCAGAGCAAAAGGGGAAAAATGAGAAAGAAAAAAAACAAGCAGGCCAACAACAACAAAAAAGGTGAAAATACTATGTTGTGATTTACATTCAATCCTCATAGTCCTCTCTCTGGATGCAGATGGCTTTCTCCATCATGAGTCTTTTGGAACTGGCTTGAATCACCTCATTATTGAAAAGAATCTATCACAGTTGATCATCACTTAGTCTTCTTGTTACTGTGTACGATATTCTCTTGGTTCTGCTCACTTCACTTAGCATCAGTTCATACAAGTCTCTCCAGGCCTTTCTGAAATCAACCTGCTGATCATTTCTTATAGAACAATAATATTCCATAACATTCATATACCATAACTTGTTCAGCCATTCCCCAACTGATGGGAAACCCCTAAGTTTCTAGTTTGTTGCTACCACAAAAAGGGCTGCTACAAAGATATTTGCACATGTGGTTTCTTTTCCATTTTTTATGATCTCTTTGGGATCTACAGATCCTGTAGAGAATCTATTGGATCAAAGAGTATACACAGTTTTGTAGCTCTTTGAACATAGCTCCATTTGCTTTGCAAAATGTTTGAATCAGTTCACAAATCCACCACCAATGTATTAATGTCCCAGTTTCCCCACATCCCCTCCAACATTTATCATTATCTTTTCCTGTCATCTTAGTTGATCTGAGAGGTATGTAGTGGTACCTCAGAGTTGTGTTAATTTAAATTTCTCTAATCAGTGATTTAGAACTTTTTTATATGATTAGAAATAGCTTTAATTTCTTCATTTGAAAATTGTCTGCTCATATTCTTTGACCATTTATCAATTGGGGAATGTTTTGTCTGCCCCTTCATCCTCTCTTAGTGCAATCCTTTTTTTTAATCCCTTAATGTTTTTTGTATCATTACATCAAAGTTAACTTATACCCACACCCTCAGTCTATGTATGTCCCTTCTACCTGCCCTAATAAAGATACAGATCTCAAGAGTTACAGGTATAATTTTCCCATATAAACAGTTTAATCTTTTTGAATAACATTTTTTCTTTCCTGTTTGCCTTTTTATGCTTCTTTTGAGTCTTATATTTGAAGATTGGATTTTCTGTTTCACTCTGATCTTTTCATCTGAAATGACTAAAAGTCCTCTTTTTCATTGAATATACATCTTTTCCCTTGAAAGATTATGCTCAATTTTGCTGAGTAGTTTATTCTTCATTGTAATCCAAGCTTCTTTACCTTCTGGGATATCATATTATAACTCCTGTGATCCTTTAATGTAGAAGCTGCCAAGTCCTGTGTAGACTTGATTGTGATTCTATGGCATTTGAATTGTTTCTCTCTGGCTGCTTGTGGTATTTTCTCCTTGACCTGTTAATTCTGGAATTTGGCTATAATATTCCTTGGACTTTTCATTTTAGGATCTCTTTCAGGAAGTGATGGGTGGATTCTTTCAATGACTATTTTACCTTATGGTTGTAGGATATCAGGAAAGTTTTTCTTGATAATTTCTTGAAAGATGCTGTTTAGGCTGTCTCTCTTTTTTTAAAATCATAACTTTACCAAATGAATAATCCTATAATTAATTAATTCTTAAATTACTTCTGGATCTATTTTCCAGGTAAGTCATTTTTCCAATGAGGTATTTTACATTTTCCTCTATTTTTTCATTCTTTTGATTTTGTTTGACTGATTCTTAATGTCTCATAGAGTCATTAGCTTTCACTTGTCAAATTTTAATTTTTAAGGAATTATTTTCTTTAGTTAGTTTTTGGTACTCCCTTTTCCATTTGATCAATTCTACTTTTTAAAGAGTTGTTTTCTTCAGTAAATCCCCCCCCCCATTTAGCCAATTATATTTTTTGTTTGTTTTGTTTTTTGCTTTTTTTTTGCTGAGGCAATTGGGGTTAAGTGACTTGCCCAGGGTCACACAGCTAGGGAATGTTAAGTGTCTGAGACCAGATTTGAACCCAGGTCCTCCTGACTTCAGGGCTGGTGCTCTATCCACTGCGCCACCTAGCTGCCCTAGCCAATTATATTTTTAAAGGAATTGTTTTCTTCAGTCAATTTTTATTGTTCCTTGTTCAAGCTGTTGATTCTTTTCCCAGTTTTTCTTCTATCTCTGTCATCTGACTTTTAAAATCCTTTTGGGGCTCTTCCAAGAAGGCTTTTTGTACTTGAGACCAATCTATATTCTCCTTTGAGATTTCACCTGTAAGTATTTTGATAATGTTATCTTCTGGATTTGTATTTTGATTTTCTCTGTCACCATAGTAGCTTTATATGGTCAAGGTTCTTTTTTGTTTCTTGCCTTTTTTTTCCTATTTTGTGGATTTTAAAATTGAGCCTCTGTTTCTGGGGCACAGGGGGCACTATTCCAAACTTCCTGTGCTTGGAGGCCAAAGGTCTGCTCACTAACTTTGTGGGCTGGGCCTCAGGTGGTAACTGGCTTCTTCATTGTGCTGGGGTGCCTCAGCCTAGTTGCTGCTGTTGTGGCCTGATTTCTGAAGTTAATACTTTGCCTTCTGTCTTGGAGGTAGAGATCCCACAGCTGACTTACTCTGGTACTAGTGTACTGAGCCAGGACTAAGGAGTCTCCATTGTTGATCTATGTTGTGTCTAAAAGCCTCTTCTAGTTTGCCTAGACACCATCTGCACTGGGCTGCACTCCTTTTTCACCCAAGTTAGATAGACCTTTCTTGAAGTCCTCCCAAGTTATCTTAAGCAGTAAAATTGTTTCACTCTGTCTTTTTGTAAATTTTGTTGCTCTAGAATCCATTTAGAGGTATGATTTAATATTGTTTCCAAGGGAAACTGGGGAGAGCTCAGGCAACTTCTTGGCTTCTCTCTGCTGTCTTGACTCTCATTTTTAAAAGAATAATAAGTATCATATACAGCAAAATTATCCTTTATTTTCCCTAAATATTTTGTTTACAAATATAGAAGTATTCTTTATCTTTTTAAAATGTTTAATTATTTACAAGGGTATTTAGGGGAGATAAAGGATGCTTTTGCTGAATATGACTCTGATCATAATTTCTCATCCGTAATTTGAAGAGAATGATGAAGATCCAAGAATCTAAGCGGTATAAGAGTCCTCAGAAGCCAGCTAGTCCAATTTTTACCAAAGAAGAATATCATTACATAATGTACTTTCCTTATGCTTTGGCTCAAGTTTTTCTCCTGCTCTGTTTCCCATGCAATATCCAGTGGATCTTTCTTAATACTATGGCAATGATTAATTGGTTTTCTAGCCATGAGTAGAATTTTGGTGAATATAGGCATCCACCAAGAAATCAGAGCTTAATATCCTGCCATAATTGTTAGAGAGTCTGTTTTCTTTATCTTTGTAGATCTTGAGCTAAACAGAACATAGTAAACATTTGATAAATGTTGGAATGATTGAAAGAAAACCTTTTCAGTCATTTATATTCTTAAAACTTCCAGTGACTCCCCATCATCTTTCATTCACATTAAAAGCACTGATTAAGCCATGTTTTCTATAGATTACTATAATATTTTAAAAAAAAAACTGAGTTAATCTTCCTTGCAGAGGTTGGAAGATGTGGGTATGGAACGTTGCATATATTGTCAGACTCAGTTGATATACACCAGTTTTGCTGGACTACTTTTTTTTTCTTTTTTATTCTACAAAGGATGATTGACCATGTAGGGAGTAAATTCAGAAATCAAGATGATATAAAAACCAATTAAAATGTGAAATAGTTTTAAAAATTCAAATGTGAGTTAGGCAATCAAACCATGCCCTGTGAGAATAGGTAATCTAAGATTATAATGACATGAACAGAAAACCATGACTTTTCACACTCAAGTGCTTTGCTTAATGTTTAATAGTAAGAAAAACATTTACTTCTGTAGCTTTCAAATTGCTCAAGGCTTTTTAGTTGGGTGTTTACTTTCTCCATGGACCTGTGTTCTCCTTTGTGCACTCTAACAGTGCAGAAAAAACATGAGAGATTGAAGAAGATTATATTCAAGGATGTCAAACACTAGGAAAATGAGTCATGAGAAGAGATGGTAACATACATACATGTATGTTACATAGATGTGCATATATTTATATACACACATGTATATGTTTGCATATATGCAGAGTATTGTCTTAGAGGATATATTTTACGCTCCTTACGTTGTGCAGGTACCCCACCCCACTGGCAATATACTACAGCTCATGGAATACCAGTGTTGTAACCTATGAGCATCTATCTATTGTTCTTTCAGACACTCAGTTTTATTCCTATGAAAGTTCCTCTATTTCATGAACATAAGAATATTGGTTTCTATAAGCATTTCCCAGGGCTCTGTCCTGTGCCCCCTTCTATTCTTTCTCAGTGCTGCTGGACTGGTAATTTTCTCCAGAAGATTACTTTGATAGCTCAGTGGAGGTTTGGTCTGATCATGTTACCCTTACTCCACATAATAAAGCCCATTGATTCCCTATTCCCCAGGATCAAATATAGAATCCTTATTTGGATATTCAAAGCCCTTTATAACCTGATCAACCCATCCACACCTCTCACCTTTCTAGTCTTCCTATACCTTGTACACTCTGCCTTTTCCTATTTCACCCCTCTCAACTTTGGGCATTTTCACTCATTGTTTTCCTTCCCTAGAATGTCTTCTCATCTCTGTCTCCTGTTTCTGGCTTCTATGACTTTCTTCAAGTGGCAGCTAAAATCCACCTTTAAATACTTTGACTATCTCCAATTTACCCATTATGTAGCTTGTTTGTATGTTGGTAAGCTCCCTATTAGATGGTAAGCTTTCAAGGGCAAGGGGTACCTTTTTATGTTTCTTATTCCTCCAGGGCTTAATACAGTGAATGAGAGACTGAGTTTGTATTTTGAGGAGGAGAATACAAAGATCAAAACAATTAGGATTATTTTGACAATTGTGTAAGAGATGAATTAAAGCAGGGAAGAAGTATACTTAGTATCAGAGAGATTGATTTTTAAGGCTATTGCAAAAGTCAAAAGCTTAGCAAATGGGGGGTGGAGCCATGGTGGGGGGTGGAGCCATGGTGGCGGAGATCAGACAGGAGTCTCTGTAACCTCCTCTAACTTTCCCTCAAACCAACAACATGTGAAGCCTCTAGACTGATTTTGAAGCAAAAAAATCCACAATATCTGGAGGACAACACGATTCCAGAAGAAGATACTCTGGAAGAACCTCAAAACAGGTCTGTTTTAATTGGGCAGGGGGGTGGTCTGCTGAACCCAGACTGCAGCACAGGGAGACTGAGGCAGGGAGCTGGAGCAGAGAGCTGGAACAGGAGTTGGAACAGGAGTGGGAGCGTTGTGCTTTTCACACACTTGGGAGTCTTCTGGGGGCCTCTTGGGCCAATCTGTCCTGATTGTGCAGGTGGTTTGGGGGGTCTGCCTTTTGTGGGGGGTAGATTGTGAACCACTGACCCCCTGATGAGCATCAGACCTAGCTGCCATTACACAACACCCTAGGGCGATCAATCAATCAACAGGACTGATCAGCACCAGAAATAACTCAATCAGCAGAACTGCCCCAAGGCAAATTAAAGCAGCTGTCCCACCTTTGCCCTAAACAGACCTCACACCTTTAAAAAAATGAATAAAAAACCAAAAAGAGCTCTCACCATAGACAACTTTTATGGAGAGAGGGAAGAACAGACCTCAAATCCTGAGACCTCTAAAGGTAAAGCAACTCCAGAAAAAGCCCCAAAGAGAGACATAAACTGGTCTCCATGTCATAAGGCTTTCTTTGAAGATTGCATAAAAAATCTTAAAAGAGAGTTAGAAGAAACATGGGGAAATGAAATGAGATCACTGCAAAATAAAATAGAAAAAATGGAAAAAGAATGCAATGAACAAAAAAATGTAATTGGTCAATTGCAAAAGGAACTAAAAAGAGTAACTGAAGAAAATAAGACATTAAAAATTAGAATCGAACAATTGGAAATGAATGACTCATCAAGACTTCAAGAATCAGTCAAACAAAAACAAAAAAATGAAAAGATAGAGAAAAACATGAAATATCTCCTAGGAAAAACAACTGACCTGGAAAATAGATCTAGGAGAGACAATCTAAGGATTATAGGGCTTCCTGAAAGCCATGATGAAAAAAAGAACCTAGACACTATCTTCCAGGAAATCATAAAAGAAAACTGCCCTGATATCTTAGACCCAGAAGGCAAAATACTCCTTGAAATAATCCACTGATCACCTCCTGAAAGAAACCCAAAAATTAAGTCCCCCAGAAATATCGTGGCTAAATTCCAGAACTATCATACCAAGGAAAAGATATTATGAGAAGCCAGAAAGAAACAATTTAAATATCGGGGAGCCACAATTAGGATCACACAGGACCTACCAGTTTCTACTTTGAAGAATCGAAGGACCTGGAATCAGATATTCCGAAGGGCAAGGGAACTTGGATTACAGCCAAGAATAAGTTACCCAGCTAGAATGAGCATTATCTTCCAGGGAAGAAGATGGTCATTCAATGATATAGGAGAATTTCACCTATTTCTACTGAAAAGACCAGAACTGAACAAAAAATTTGATCTACAAACATAGAACACAAGAGAAACATAAAAAGGTAACAAGAAAAAAAAACTCTTGAGAACTATATTTATGTAATAGATGCTTATAGAATGAGGGTTGATTTTATGAATCTATTATTACATTATGATTATGATATGATTACTGTGATTTTATGATTATTATGATATGATTATTGTGATTTTATGATTATTATGATATGATAAACTGAAAAAGAAATTAGAGGTAGAAAAGGGATAACACTGGAAGAAGAGGAAAAGGAGGTAAAATAAGGGAAATTACATCACATGTAGAGGCAAAGAAAACCTATAATGATTGAGGGGAAAAAAGGGAGGGGAATGAGAATTGGGTTAATCTCCATCTCCTCAGATTTGGCTCTGAGGGAATAATAGACGTACTTATAAGGAAACAGGAGGGAAAGGGGGAAAAAAGGGGTGGGTGGGGCTCTAAAGGGTAAGGATTGTTTGAGGGAAGTGGTTATCAAAAGCAAAATAGTAGGAAGGAGGGAAAGGGGATAAGAAAGAAAAAAGCATAAGCTAGGGTAAATAAGATGGCAGGAAATACAGAATTAGTTATTTTAACTGTAAATGTGAATGCAATGAACTCTCCCTTAAAGCAGAAGCAGATAGCAGACTGGATTAAAAACCAGAATCCAACAATATGTTGTATACAAGAAACACATCTAAAACATAGAGATACATACAGGGTGAAGGTAAAAGGCTAGAGCAGAAACTATTATGCTTCAGGTGAACAAAAAAAGCAGGGGTAGCAATCCTGATCTCAGTCCAAGTAAAAGCAAAGATAGACTTAATTAAAAGAGACAAAGAAGGAAATTATATCTTCCTAAAGGGTACCATAGATAATGAAGCAATATCAATACTAAACATATATGCACCAAGTGGTATAGCATGGAAATTCCTAGAGGAAAAGTTCAGAGAAATACAAGAAGAAATAGACAACAAAACTATAATAGTGGGGGATCTCAA